>CAUYPK010091593.1:0-15990 GCA_963574355.1 Loris lydekkerianus | reverse complement strand
CAATTTATTAATCCATTCATGGGTTGATGGACACTTGGGCTTCTTCCATGACTTAGCAATTATGACTTGGGCTACAGTAAACATCCTGGTACAAATACCTTTTTTATAATGTGATTTTTAGTCTTCTGGATATATACCTAGTAGAGGAATTGTAGGATCAAATGGCAGGTCTATTTTTAGATCCCTATGTGTTCTCCAAACATCTTTTCAAAAGGAACGTATTAGTTTGCATTCCTACCAGCAGTGTAGAAGTATTCCCTTTTTATCTTGGGTATCCTTACAAATGCACACTAGATGACAGAGCAGTGCTGTGTGTAAAGAAAAACAAAATGAAAACAACTCAAATGGATATTGCCAAGGAAATAGATTAATACTAACTACAGCAGCGAAACCTATGAGCCACAGTTACCAACACATGGAAATGAATGAATGGCAAAAACATAATAGCAAGAAAAAGCGAGTTACAAAAGACTGCATACAGGATAATACCACCTGCAGACATAGCAATATGCAATAAATGATAGGTAAAAGTGACACCAAGTACAGCGGAAGTTCTGGTGAAGTGCTTCTGCCTACGGGAGTCAGGAAGAAACTATAGGGGAGGCAACACTTGAACCTGACTTCAAACAAGAAAGAATTTCTAGAATGATGTAGAGTATGTGTGAAGTACACGTATAGGTCACGCGGGCTGAGAAGACAGTGTGAGCAGCGGTACAGAGGTTCCCCTCATCTCCAGAGAACAACATAAACGCAAAGTACGGCTTGTAATGGGGAAACTTAAGACCACAGAGGCTGGAGATTGGCTGGGGCCGGGAGCCAAGAGGCCTTCTCCTGCCACACCACACACACAAGAGAGGAAGTCTGGGATTCACCCCCCACAGCAGTGCTATGTCCTGGGAGCCACACCCTGTCACCTTCTCCATCCTTCTGCTCCCATTCTTCCAACTCAGATTCTTATTCTGACCATTTGAAAATTACAACCACTGAGGCAGCAATATGATAAACTGCACCCCTGCAGATGGAGTGTACAACATCAACGAACCGTCTGGGGAGAGGAAATCTGTCCACGTTGGCCCAGAGCATTCAGCAAATGCCTGAAACCTTGAATCCATACCAGGACGCCTAGGGCATGTCCCCTGAACAAGAAGGCTCACACAAATATCTAATTTGGAATACAGCACAATAAACATAAATACTCATTCCACACACATTTATTGAGGACTTAAGGCCAACAGAAGTGGGGTCCTCGTGGAGCTACGTAGCCAGTCTCATTCCATTAGGCTCCATCCAGTGATAGTTTTCAATGGTAATAGACAAGCATTGTTAACACCATCCAGAAGTGCTTAGCTACTTATTTTCATTTTGCAGAACACCATTCAGTGTTCACTCAAGCACTAATGCTTTTTGAAACCAAATGGGAACTGTATTGAGTAAAATACTCTTTTCATTGTGTTAGAAATAGTTTGCTGTTCAAAAAATAAAATGAAATACTTTGCTATTCCAAGTGACATTTGAGATACACACAAAGAAATATTCATTGGCAAAATATAAGCCCGTACTATTTTCAAAAAATTACTTTTTCTTATTCTTTTCCCTTCAAACTAATGTTAATATATTTACAATTATAAATGGTGATAAGAAAATGTTTTGTGTAATATGACTTAGAAGAGAAGTGCTACTGTGTACCAGAAAGCTGAAGGGGAAAGAAGGTTCTTATCTTTCCTCCCTGTCTCTCTCTCTCTTTTTTTTTTTTTTTTTTTTGGAAGACTTTATAGCAAGTTAAACTCATCTGCACACATATATGGAGGTTGCTCTTTTGTAATAAAGATGATGCAACTGACTTCTGATCAGAAGTAGTGATGATGAATTTTAACTGACCCAACTACACAATTTCAAACACTTTTAAATGCTTTATCTTCTTGCCAAAGGTACACACAGCTGAGTCCTGATTCTAACAAGGTTCCAGATGATCCACAGGCCAGAAATGGAGAAGGGAACTGGGCGCCTAACCAATAAATAAGACTTAAGGTGACAGATATAACCAATATATTACAATCACATCACAGATGGAGCTGGTTGAGAGTTGTATCAGAGGTCAATCTCAGAGCTCAGAAAACAAATACAGCCAAGACAAGAAGACAAATTGAAGGTAGGGAGAGCAAGCACGTAGTACACATCAGTCCAGAGATTTATGAGAATACGGTTATTTGATGGTTTGAAGATTCAGAATTCATTTTCTGAAACATCCTAACTGCTATTAGATCCTCCCTACCTTTTAAGGAATGGGCCTAAAGCTGAAATTTGTCAGAAAAACAAAATTGACAATTTATATAACAGTGAGCTAAGAAACAGACTGAAACTGGCCAGCATGAAACAGAGTGTCTCACTGGAGTGCAAACTCCCGTCTTCCTTATCACAGTGTTCTAAACACCCAAACACTTCTCTGGAACCCAATTGATCAAAGATTATTAAGATTATTCAGAATATAAGGTTACAAAGTAAACTAGTGAGGGCTAATTTGGTTACACATGATGAAAATTCAATCCAAAATAGTTTAGGCAAACAAAAAAAGTACTACTGAGGTGTCTCACAAAATGCAAGCCAGGAGTTCTGGACCTCACTAACAATTTAAGCTATAGCCTGATAGAGTGGGTCATGCCTGTAAACCTAACACTCTGGGAGGCCAAGGTAAGGTAGGAGGAGTTCGAGACCAGCCTGGACCCCCGAGACTGGGGTCCTGCAACAGCAAGACTCCATCTCTGTTAAAAACAGAAAAATTAGCCAGGCCTTGTGGTGGGTACTTATAGTCCCTCAGAGACTGACTCGGTGCTTTCCCTGACCCCAATTAAAACACATAGAGAAAGAGACTGGGGCCCAGGTTCAGTCGGAGTCCTAAACTGGCCAGTGACCTGTGGCCAAGATGGCAGGCTATTCTGACTGGCCCAAGGTATATGGGGTGTCCAAGCTTGCACTCACTGTGAGTCACCATCCCCAGGAAGCTGATCAGAGAAAGGTATAAGGGGTGTCCAAGCTTGCACTCACTGTGAGTCACCATCCCCAGGAAGCTGATCAGAGAAAGGTATGTGGGGTGTCCAAGCTTGAACTCACTGTGAGTACCATCCCCAGGAAGCTGATCAGAGAAAGGTATATGGCGTGTCCAAGCTTGCACTCACTCTGAGTCACCATCCCCAGGAAGCTGATCAGAGAAAGGTATATGGGGTGTCCAAGCTTGCACTCACTGTGAGTCACCATCTCCAGGAAGCTGATCAGAGAAAGGTATGTGGGGTGTCCAAGCTTGAACTCACTGTGAGTACCATCCCCAGGAAGCTGATCAGAGAAAGGTATATGGGGTGTCCAAGCTTGTACTCTGTGAGAAAGGTATATGGGGTGTCTAAGCTTGCACTCACTGTGAGTACCATCCCCAGGAAGCTGATCAGAGAAAGGTATATGGGGTGTCCAAGCTTGTACTCTGTGAGTCTTGTACTCTTGTACACTGTGAGTCACCATCCCCAGGAAGCTGATCAGAGAAAGGTATATGGGGTGTCCAAGCTTGTACTCACTGTGAGTCACCATCCCCAGAGGCAACAGAAGCTGAGCAGAGAAACAGTAAGTGTCCACTACGCAAAGTGAGTTGGCTGCACATCATGCACAGTGCAACAGTTGGGCCAATCACCAATCAGCTTCCCCTGCTCATTGAGATTTTGTCCTTTATATAATCTTATTTAAAATCATTCCAGTCCCATCTTCAAGATGAAGATGAAGCTTCTACACTCAGTTTCTTGGTTGCTCCCTTGGATTTAGAGGCAGGTGAGAGTAGCTAGTGCATGTCACACCCAATGAGGTTTCTCTTTCCCTAAGTGGAGGGGCAGGTACCCAAGAAGGCAGTACCAGCTTTCCCGACTGATCTCATTCACATTCATATGCCACATGTCCCAGCTTCGTGACTGCAGGCATGTTACCGAACCCCTGTCTGAGCCACGGTTTCCTCACCTGTAAACTGTGAAGAATTTTATACTACCTTGCAAAGTTGTGCAAAAGTTGGAGATAACACACATAGGAACCCTGTGCCTGACCATTGGCAGCTATCACATTGTTAATTCACTGAACAGCTCCCTCACTACCTCTGACAGCTAGGAACATCTTCAGGCCAACATTCCATTTCATACCAACCCATTTCCCTATAAAAAGCTCCCTTTTCTACCCTGTATACCCAGAAGACACAGTTAATATTGATTCCAATTAGGTCACACTGCACAGAAAGGGGGACAGGGTGAGGATGGGCAGCAGTTTGTATTAATATGCTGGCTTTCCCCATGGATCTTTGTACTTTATCTGAACTGATGCCCAAATCCAAAGAGGACTTTAAAATGAGAGTTGAGAAAGACAATACATTTTCATTTGTATCCTGAATATTTAAAATGAAATAAAATTATCATCAGGAAAATCACAGCTGGCACCATGTCCAGAGCTAGAGCTACTCAGAGCAGGGCAAAGTCCCCCAGCAGGATCCACAGAATATTCATCTCTTCATTTCATAAATGAGCATGCTGAAGCTCAGAGATGAAGAGCTTCTTAGGTCACACAGGTCACAGATCAGGGGAACATCTGGGCCCTTAGTCCAGCTCAAGACCTTTCTACCCACTCCACAGCATATGCAGCTGGAGAGAGGAATGTGGGGCTCACAGTGGCCCCAGAGAACCTGAGAGGAAGCTGTGCCACGACAGACAGGAGGAAGCAAAATGCTGCAGACAGACCTCGGGCCCCTCGGACAGATCCCCGGTACAGGGGAGGAGAGCAGGCCTTCCAATCCCGAGCTTTCTCCTGGCTGTGTTGTCTGGCCAGATTTAAGTGACTTGAGAATTATCCATTGTTTTATAATATCTGTAACTCCCTTAAAACAGCTTTCATTAATGTCCCTCAAACAGTAATAGTAATAGAACAAAGAGTTCAGCCAGTATGTGATAAAAAAGGATTCAAATACTCCCATGTCGACCTCCTGCTTCAATGCACTTTGCACTGTGACAAAATCCAACTGCTGGGACAGCCATGTGCCCCCTGCTCCTTCTGCCTTGCGTGGTGCGCCCACTGGCCCTGCTGGCTAAAATTCCCCTCTGCTCCTTCCCTGGCGCACTCATCCTTTAAGACAGCTCAGGCACCACCTCTTCCAGAAAGCCTTCCTCATTTACCTTTGTGTCCTGCCCATCACAAGCCTTGATTGCTCTCACTAAGAATGCCAGAGTTCCCATTTTTCCAATCCTAACCCATTGCAGACATTCCAACAACTCCTCCTGTAACACTTAAGGTTGTGTGAATCAAGCTACGTGTGTCACAAGCCACTGAAGCTTTGGAAATGTCTGCTAGAAAATGTCAGCTTCCATTCCTGACAGACAGGAAGGGAGGTGGGAAGGAGGAGACGGTCACAGCGGGAGGACAGGGTGATGAGCACAGACAAGCAGGCGGAGAAACAGCCCAGAGGCCCCTAGGGTGGAAGGCCAGGAACAACACAACCCCAGGCCAGACTTTGTCCAATCCACTGCTTCTTCCTTCCTTTTTTTCGCCAACCTTGGCCTACGGTGCCAAGATTTGAAGTTGTTCCCGGGAAGAAATGCAGAGGTAAAGGCAGCCATGGCCACTTCCACATAAGACCATCACCGCTTCAATGACCTCTTCCAAGTCATGCGTGGGACCTAGCTGTTCCTGCAGCAGGGTCAGAGGACCATGGGGAGCTCTGAGAGAATGTGGGCTCTGCCCTCCAGACAGAACTCAAGGGGGCACCACGGGATTTCTAGGCAGACAGCAGGAAACATGCATCCACCCTGCCCAGGTCAGGTGCTCCTGGGCACAGCCCTTATTCCTCAGCCGTTGATGACACCCCCACATCATTCACAACACCAAAGCTGGCACAGATGGCTCCTAGACAAAAATACAGGCCAAATCGCAAACCTGAATTTCTGATTCTGATCAATACAGTTTAACACATCATGTTTGATCAAAGTCATTCACCTATAAACTCTGGCTGGCATCCAGTGTCACCAGTCTCGGATGATGGGTCCTGTGAAGCCACCAGTCTCGGACGATGGGTCCTGTGAAGCCAATTACATCTGTGGGCTGTGGTCTTCCACGGTCAACGATTAGCTCCCAGATGTAACACAAACTGCCATTTGCCTTCTGACCACAGTTACCACGGGCTCACCTTCTGCTTCTCCACGGGAACCAACTGTAATGCTTTGCTAAGGACCCAGGCCCTGACTCCCAGGAGCCTGGAAGCATTAGGCAATCAAAGTACTTGTGTCTGAAATTCCTCTCCTCCCCTTGGAGCTTAAGTACAGATGAAGAAAGGCAAGACACAGAGAAGAAAGTGCACCTGTTCCATTATGAAAGACGTTTCTCCCAATCCTTCCCCTGTCAGTGGAGCTGAAACATTTTATAAATTTGAGAAAAATGAGAGATGCCACAGGGACACAGTGAGGGGATGAAATTCTAAGAGATGCTGATCAAGGGATACAAGATTTCAGTTAGCAGGTGACGTACATTTAAGAGACCTATTGTACAACACGGCAACTGCAGTTAATAACACTACTGTATTCTTGAAAATACTAAGAAAGTAGATTTTAAGTTAATTTTCACACCACAAAATAAGTATGTCCAGTAATGTATATGTTAATTAGCTCAATACCAGTGTTCCACAATGTATACATATTTCAAAGCCTCGTGTTGTAATAATAAATATATACAAATTTTTGTCAGTTAAACACAAATATTTAGAAGGCCAAAAAAAAATAAATCCTTAGGACTGAGGATTGACCTGAGTTCTCCACTTGACTCAGTCACCAACTCTCTCTGTTAATTAATGTAATTCACTAAACCTCTCAGTTCTTCTCATTAATAAATTGAGGAGTTTGACCAAAACAAAATTTGCTTAACCCCATCATTTAGTATTTTGGTAATTTTTTTCTGCTCCTAATTTACAAAATAGCATCTCCCCTACATAGGCAATTACCAGTTGAGAAATAGGAAAACATAACAAAGAAATGAATATAGTACATGGTTCAGGTTATAGGACCAGAGGCTATAGAGGCCTAAAGCCAAAGCTTCAGGGGGAAATAGATGCCTGAATCCAGAGAGCCAAGGGGTCCAAAGAGCAGATCTAGATATTCAGTGAGGAGACACCAAGGCCAAGGGATGAGGGCAAAGAAAAACAAGTAAGAAATCATATCTGAGCCCCGTGCTGCATTAAAATATACCTACCCCAAGTCAGAAAATAATGAGTTAAAACTAAGAGGAAAGTTAGAAAGTTGAAAGACATTAAGAAGAAAATCTAACCCCAGCAACTCCTCCTCTAAAAATACTTAAAATCATATGTCTCAGGCCCTGCCTGTCATAAGCCACAATTGAAGCTGTGGAAAATATCTGATCAAAAATGTTAGTTTTCTTTCCTGATAGTTTTCAAAATGTAAATGGCCAATGCAAGGGGGGGGTAGAGAATGTTTCGGTAAAGTCAGTTCAAAACCTATAGGATCACAGGTGAAGGGTATATGTAAAACTTGGCAAATGTCTTAGCAAAATAACTGGGAAAATGCCAGGAAGGCTGTGTTAACTAGTGTGATGAACATGTGTCAAACGGTCTATGAACCAAGTGTATGGTGCCCCATGATCATATTAATGTACACAGCTATGATTTAATAATGGAGAAAAAAAATTAAAAAAACCTATAGGATCAAAAGGACAAGAGGCCTATGGCTGAGACACAGGCCTCATTTTGCACCAAAGTTTATGTTGCCACTTAAGTCCCTTTTAAAGCCTCGGGGCTGCACCTCTGCAGAGGCAACGCCTTCTCAGCTCTGCAGACTCTGCACTTAACACAGAGCTCTAGTTTCTCCAAGACTGGGTCATGGTGATGAGAGCTCATTCATTATTTCAACAAATATTTACTAGGTACCTACCCGTAAGCCAAATGTCAGGCTAAGAATTTAACATAAAGGTACACTGATTACTATTTTAAAATCCATATTATTTGAAGTTAATTTTCTGATCCCATCTAAATTTCTTGGTACTATACGACCTAAGGAGCTTTTGATGGACTTTTAAAAAAATGTTTCTCAGGTTTGTGCCCTCCAAGTACAGTGGAGAAAGAATGGGGTTCTTAGGCCAGCTCTGCTGCTCACCTGCTTCGGCCGAGGCTAAATCACAAAAACATTCAAGCTCTTCCACTTCAGACCTGTGGGCTCAATCTTTCCTCTGCTGCCTCTTTCACAGGACGCTGGGAGGAGTCAATGAACTAACACCCATGAAATCACATTGAAATAGGGCTCTTGGTGACAAGCCAGTACTCAGTGGGGGACGGGGGGGTTCATCTGAACCAGGGTTTCTGGTGCAGCCCGGCTTCCTCAGCCATTTCTGTGTCAATCAACTGTCACTGCTTCTTCCCCTCAAACCATTTGAATTTTAAAAGGCAGCAGGAGCTCAGCTGAAATTCACATACCCAAGTTTCAAACAGACAAGGACAAGCTGAAACTGGAAATACGGGAAAATGGTCGGAGGCACGGCTCTGTGTGAAAAATGAGCATTGTAGAACAGCCTCGCTTCCCTCCGAGATGCCCGATGCCATGGGTGATTTGTGATGCTTTCGCTGAGAAGCCCTCACCCCCATGAACACATTTTGAAGGTAGAAATCAATCTCACAATATGATAGGGAGGGGAAAGTCTGTTAGAAAAAATGAAGAGGAGAAAAACTAGCTCATTCTAAGATCCTTTCTCCTAAATAAATGGGTTCCAGAGAACTCTCCCTGGATCCGTATTTTTCCTTCCCTCTTGCCATTTACTGAGCAGCTGCAAGAGGTGAGATTAAAGAGAGGGACTGTCTGGCCGGCCCCACCAGCTTCCAGCTTTTCCATCGCAATAATTTAGGCTGGATGCAAGCCATGGCATTTTATACTGGGCCAGTGTTTGTCTGCATGAGACAAAAACCTAAAACCCTCACAGAACTATTCACAACTCCACACTATGACACGTCAGCTATTAGTACACAGGATCGGCCGCCACCATACTCTTAGGATATTCTTAATCTTTAAAAGAAGGTTTAATTTACCCCACAGACCAAGGTGAATTCTGCTTCTCAGACCTTGAGAATAATGTCACAGAAGGCGTACTGAAGGCCATAGCTGAAAACCATCACAGAACCCAGGGCAGGAAGAACTCAGCCGGTTTTACACCAAGGTAAATTATGGAATCAGGCAGAAGTCAGGAAGGGGAACTACTTAAATCCAGAATTCCATATTTTGGTTCATCTATAATATGATGTTTACAGATAACACTGTATAATATCTGCTATTTAATCATGGCATATGTGATGGTATATATACTACACACTGGCAATTATTTATAGTATAAACATTTTGTGTAGCATATATATGGAATGAATGGGCATGCGTATTAAAGCCTTGTTACCTAATATCTCATATGTGAATGTTCTATTAGAATATAAATTTTGAAATGGCATTACTTTCTAATTTCTAACTAATTATAGCAATTTAAACATTAGCAAGATAAAAGAAAATCTGGTTGTCCTTAGATACCATACATATATACTTTACAGTCACAGAATTTTAGTTGCAGTCTGCAGGTTGTGCATTTACTATGCAGACTGTGCATCTGAAAGAACTTGTAGGGAGACAGACAGACAGACAGACAGATATAATGCTGAAAACAAGAAAGCCAGCGAAGTAGAGGGAAGGAGACAGGAGGTGTGCGGTGAGGGAGTTAGAAATGCACTTCCACAAAGAAAAGTCTACGGGTCGATTCCCAGCAGGGAGGTTTACAGACTGAATAGCCTCTTACTCTTTTCTTGCTAGGATGTCCACAGCCTCTTAACAGCATCCCCTTATATTGTGGAGAGTTCACAAAAGCTTGCAAAAGCCACCTGAAGAACAGGTCTCATCATGAAAGAGGGAAGGGTTGGTGTCCAAAGCAACGTGGCCGCCTTCTCCCCCACCTCATCTCCCAGCCTGCTCCTGAGGAATCATGTGGACAAAGGAGCTACACTCCTTTCCAGGGCCTTTCCAGCCCTTTCTATGTCCTAGGAACTTCTCAGCTAGGAAGAAAAAAATAAATAAATAAACCCATAGCTAGTCTGGGAAGAAGAAATAATGAAAGAGCTCAGAGTGGGTCAGTAACTCAGTAAAAGGCCAAAGAGCTAGGAAACGTCAGAGACATCTGAGCACATCCAGGAAGAAGGCGCGCACAGCTGTCTTCTCCTGATGCACCTGCAGGACTCAGGAAACGAGTAGAGCATGGCCCTGGGGAGCGGCCTGGCCATGTGCCCTATGTGCCAAGAAGGAAAGGCACTAAGACATTTTATTCCTTAAAATTGTCATGAAAAGAGAGGCAGCTTACAGGATGTGAGGAACTGCTATGGTGACTTCAGGGAAGCAGGAGCCATCATAGAGCCATGTGAGATGCTCTGGCAATGACAGCAAGCTCGAACAGAGGCCCAGCACCTGACATAAAAACCCTGCATGGAAGACAACAAAATCTGGCAAAATTCCATCTTTACATGCTACATTTTAATTCTCTAACTTTCAAAAGTCAAATACATATCAAGACATAGCTCAGCCTGTCTTTGCTATGGTGGCCTGCAACCTGTGGGTCCCAACGACAGTACAAGAATTGAAAACATCACTGCATGTATTCAAAATCTGCTGTAATTAATTCAGAAACTGGGGAGAGAATTCTTCTATATATAAATAAACCACAGTTTTAGTCACATCATCTTTTCCAAGTGCCTCTGCCAACAATATAAGGAGTCCATGTGGCAATTAAATGGGTTATCTACAAGCTTCCAAGTCAAGAGGTCTTTTCAATAAGGTGTAAAAGGCCACTCAAAAGAATTTGAGATCCATCTGTGACATGAGTGAACATTTCATATTAAAATTATTCCTCCCACAGTCAGAAAATATTAACCAATACAAATGTCAAGAATAAATGTGGGTATCAATAGAATCAACACAGTAAGTAAGTAAGAAAAAAATATACTGCCCAGGAGTTGGCTACTGCAGCTGTTGAACTCAACCAGGATTGTAGTAAAGAGGTGTCTAAGTCGAGAGACTCAGCCTCAAAGGCCTTAATCTGGAGGGTAAAGACAAAAATGTAGCATCAGACTTGGGCTTGAATTTTTGCATAGTGTTAATAGCAAAGGGCAGTAACTTCTGACCCTAGTCCAAAGCCTTTCACTTCTTAGGCCCAAGCATGGCAGGCTGAGGCCTAGTTGCCTGGAAGAAAGAACATAAGCTTTGGACCTTGCACCAAACTCCAGCTCCATCTGTGGATAAAGTACTTCCCTCTCATGTGACTCCCTTAGCATGATGGTTAGTTAGCACGTTAGCTCTCTCTCACACACTTCTGACACCAACGTTTGGGACTATTCATAGTGAAGGCAGATAAAACTGCTGATATTTAGTGGAAAGAATATTAGTGACCTTGCTCTCTCATTTGCCAACTAGCTCTGTGACCTTGGACAAATCACCTTGATTCTCATCACATGCAAAATGCACTAGATAATCTCTCAGATATTCTCTGGCAATAGGGGGATTCAGATTCAAAGATGGGAACAGGTGAAAGTGCTAGAAGAAAAGTGAGCCTTGAGGTCCCCCAGAATTAATTGATGGGGGTCAAAAATCACTGGTCATCTCAGGACCTAAAGATTCTGGATCTATCTTATAAAGTAGTTGTGGGACAGGAGAAAGCAGAGTAGGAAAAAAGACCCAATCCTCTTCCTCTGAGATTATGGCTACAAATTTCAGGTGGAAGAGCCTCCTAGCCAACTAAGACAGACACAAAAGCACTGAACCATTCTGACCCTAACTGACTAAACCAGGTCAGACTCTGTAATAAAGTTCCTGGTCTTCCCCACAAGCACTAGAGCATTGGAGAAGGAGGATGAAAAGTGGCAAGCAGTTTTGGAGTTTTGTTTGCATCCCACTCACATTCAACATACACACACAAACACTTCCAGGCCTTGTATGTCTGGACAGGGGTCCATGGCCCTACATCAAGAGTTACCTGTCCCTCCTCCCCATCAAGCAGCTAAACGCTGTCTAAAGCAGCAGCAAATCATTTAGGCTCAATGAAAGGGGGTTGAGCACCTTGGGTGGGGATGGGAAGATGAGCCTAGCTGGGCTGACGGTGTCACAGCCTGTTCTTCAAGGTGCCTGTGCCTCAAGAACAAACATCCCACAAAGAAAACACATTTAACATCATGCCACACAATGAGAGAGAGAAGGGACTTTGCCCTCCACCTTGTACCTCTCCACAAACATCTATCCGTTAACCAGCAGAAATAGCAGATCAGGACCACTTCCGAAGAGTATCTGAAAAGTAATACAGTACCTTTAAAATATTCCACAAAAGGATAATTCTTACCAGTCATCCTTGATAACTCTCAGCCTGCATGAAACATCTCCAGGCCCAACAGCCGCCCAGGTAGACAATTCCATGGTCGGCTCACCTCTCCCAAGGTCCAGCCCATTATGTGCCACACACGTGTGCACTCCTTCATTTTTTCCATCCCTCACCCCCACTGTACCCCATTCATGCCTCTGCCTGACCAACTCCGACTCATTCTTAAATGTCATTGTAAATGTCCCCTCCATCAGGAAGCCCCTGGTGACTCCAGGCTGGCTGCCCTCTCTGCACATATCTTCACCTACATCAGCATTAGCAGCTGCACTGCAGATGTGTGTTGGCTGTGTCTTCCCAGCAAATGGTGGGTTCCTTGAGAACAGAGACCACGTCTCCCACACTTAACACAGCACTGGCATATAGAAGTATCCAATAAATATTTGTTCAATGAATGAGTGAATGAATGAATCTAAACTAGATTGATGGTTGTGATTAAAAAAAAAAAAAAAAAAAAAAACTACTTGGGTCTACTGAGGAACAAACCAAGAAGCCTGGTGAGAGAGAAGTAGAAGGGACCAGCATGAAAACCAGGTAATCTGCCCAGAGTTCACAAGGAACCAGCCAGGTAAGTGGAGAACCAGACCCTGAAGCTACCGTGGGCAGTGTCAGAGGGCAGAGGAAGAGTGCCAAAGCCAAACCAGCTGCTCCTTGTAAGAAAATGGGAGGGAACGGCCATGTATACAGCTCCTATGAGTATCTCCTCAAGCCAGAAGAAAAAAACCTTACAGGGTAGGTGCTGCTATTACCTTGTTACAGATAAGGAAACTAACATGCAGAGAGGCCAATAACATGGCCAATACATCCCAAAGTTAGTAATGGAACCTGCAGCTGCTGGGGCCAGAGTCCACTTTTTTTTTTTAAGTCTGCCTTGTTGCTTCTCAATTTTTCATACATCTGAATGTCCATTTCCACATTCTGGGAGAAAAGATGCTAGCTGGGAAGCTGGGCACCCTGGGAGCCAGGCCATCTCACTTGGAGTGGCGGCAGTGAATCCCTGAGCACATAAACAGGCATTCAGACTCATTATCTGTGGCCTGCAATAGGCTCACGTTGCCAAAGATCTACTTGTCTTTGAAACCAGCTTCAAAGAAAAGAATATAAAATCAGAGAAGAGAACGCAAAGGAGAAAGAAGAGCAGAGCAGAATGTCAAGAACGTTTCTCCAGATTGATGACTGCAGAAACAAAATTATATGACAACATCTCAGCACTCACCCAATCACTTACTAAAAATCTGCCCCAAAGAGCAGGGCCATCTTTCACTGTCATTATCTACAAGGACATGAATCAGCCACAGTGCCCCATCCAGCTATGCACAGTCTCCTGCCTCTAAAGACAAAGTACTGAAAGTCAAGAGAAAAGCTTAGAGGGAATGAAAATGCATCCAATTCTCAGTCAAATAAAAATGCCACGGGCCCAAGGCCAAGGAATATTCTCGGCCTGGATGGTGTTCACCACCCTAAATTTAGCCAACGGGTGAGCTTTTTTTGAGAAGCATCTTGTTCAACCTTTTGCAAGCCAGAGATTTACCTCCTAATGCACAGCTTGCTCTCCCCCAAAGCTGGAACATGCTGTCCTTGGCTTTGTCATCTGTGGAAGGAACAGGGCCAACAAAAGCTCTGCTGGTATCACCTAGATCTGCTCGCCCAACCAGTGCCTGGATGAGGTGCTTTAAGGGCACTGCCAAGAAGCTCCATTTCCCCAACAATCCAGCCCTCCTTCTTTACCTCCCCAAACTGCAACTTCATCTTCATTCTCATCATCCAGAGATCCATTCTTTTGCAGTAATCACTTCAGCTCCTTTAAAATGTGCAGAGGCTAACAGCTACTGGCACTTGCTTTATTTGATCCTTTTGATGTCACAGTGAGGAGACAGAGAGGCAGCATGCAAGGCATCCGGCCTGCACTGAAAGCCTCAGCCTTTCACCCAAACAAGCCTCAGTTACTTTGTCTGAACAAACAGGGGTGATGATATCCATCTCGGCTCAATAAATGTAAACTAGTATTCTTTTTAGTTGGTTATTAATTTGAGAAATTTTTAGAGCCAGAAGAACTGAAAAGTTAAATGCACAACTCTGGAGCCAGAAAAACCGAGAACTGGAAATGGTTTTGGAGATTGGCGACTAAACATTGGTTCAATAGTAAGTGATATTAATATCAGACCTATGGGAATCGGAATCAGGAACTGCAGAGGTCAACAAAGGGAAGTGGGCATAGGAGAGATCAGCGCCACCCGGTGACCTGGGGCAGTGACTTCATATGCTCAGTCATATTGCAGGTTGTCATTGAATCCCGAATGACTACTTCTGTTTTGACCATTGATTAATATTTATTAGGCACAATTATGTACCAAGTGATGATCAAGAGACTAGGTTTGGGGCAGTTGGTATTATAGGAACTTTTTCCCAGAGTTTGGGAGAGGACAGGAAAATATCCTATGGCCAAAACTAGTAAAATTCAACCCATGAGGGGTGGTCACATGCAGAAGTGACCCTCTCTAAAAACTGGCGAATACACTCTCCCAGAAAGAGAGAATGAAGCAAACAGAAAAAGAAAAATATCTCTCTCACACACACACAGATTTACTAATCAAAAGGGCCCACTGAGTGTCCAGCACAATGAAAAGTGACCATAGTTTTCCACATTTTCCTGACATTTCAGAGCACTGAGATTGAGGTAACTATCCTTGAAGCTTCTAAAGATAAAACTGAAACAGTGCCTTCAAAATGCTCTGGAAAAAAGGTTTCCAACTAAGAATTTTATACCCATCCAATCTAAGATCAAAATGCAGAAAAGAGTAAGGCATCTTCAGGGAAGGATGGCAAGAAATTACAGGGTAGGGAGTTTCTGGATAAAAGTTTATGTTTTTTTTTTTTTTCAGGAATGGGAAGACACCAAAGGATTCTGACCAGACGAGTGACATGATCTGACTTAAGTGCAATCTTACAGTCCTTTTATCTGATATTAGCATAGTCATTCTATACCTCTATAGCTCCTTTTTTATTGTACGATTATTTCATTCATTTGCTTTCAACCTCTTTGTATCTTTGAATCTAATGTGTCTCCTGGAGACACACCTAGCTGGGTCATATTTTCTTGTTTTTTTTTTTTTCTTTTTTTTTTTTTTTTTTATTATTAAATAATAGCTGTGTAAATTAATTCAATAAAAGGGCACCATACAATGATTTTATAGTTCGTTTGTCACAATTTCAAAACACTGGTTAACATATCCTTCCGGGCATTTTCTTAGTTATTGTGTTAAGACATTTATATTCTACATTTACTAAGTTTCACATGTACCCTTGTAAGATGCACCATAGGTATAATCCACCAATCACCCTCCCTCCACCCATCCTCTCCTTTCCCCATATTCTTAGATTATAATGGGTTATAGGTTTCATATGAAAGCCATAAATTAGTTTCATAGTAGGGCTGAGTACATTGGATATTTTTTCTTCCATTCTTGAGATACTTTACTAAGAAGAATATGTTCCAGATCTATCCATGTAAACATGAACAAGGTAAAGTCTCCATCT
>CAUYPK010091592.1:0-15823 GCA_963574355.1 Loris lydekkerianus | reverse complement strand
TTGTGCCCTGCTCTTTGTGCCCGCTCAGAAACTAGTCATTGTCTTGAAAATAGGAGAGATTTACTGAAAGGTGATGGTATTGATATGTAAAAATAAAGTAAGAAAATGAGGAAGCTAATCATTAAAAGGATTAAGTGTGTATCTGACTGAAAAAGTATAAAACCTGAACTTAAAATAAAAAACTTTGCCATACACCATATCAGAGTGTCTGGTCTGTTTCTTGACTTAATAATTACAGGAGCGAGTTTTACACCTACAACAAAGCTTCTGCTCGTTCGCGTCTCAGGTCACGCAATATTAACTAATATAGGTCCTAGTTCCTCTTTAAAAATTTTGTAGAATTCTGATGTGAAGCCATATGGTCCTGGGCATTTCCTTTTGGGGAGATTCTTACAATTTATGCTATTTCAGAACTAGTTGTAGTCTCATTTCAAATTTCCATTTCTTTCTGGCTATGTGTATGAAGGTGGCATGTTTCTAAGTGTTGATCTATTTCCTTCAGATTTTCATACTGTTGATAATAGAGTTTTATGTAATATTCATTAAGGATTTGTTGAATTTCTTATGAGTCTTTGGTTATTTTACCTTTATTAATTCTGGTGGATGAAATTAGGGATTTTATTCTTCTGCTTCTGGTTAGGTTAGCCAAAGATTTATCTATTTTATTGACCTTTTCAAAAAGAACTTTTTTGATTGATTGGTTGTATGATTCTTTCATTTTCAATTTCATTTAGTTTTGCTCTAATTATAGTTATATATTTTTCTGCTGGTTCTAGAGTTGGAATGTTCTTTCTTTTCCAGTTGCTTGAGATGACCCACTAGGTTGGTGACTTCCTCTCTTTCCATTCTATTGAGGAGGGTTTGCTATAAATTTCTCTTAGGATTGATTTTGTGGTAAACTTGAGCTTCTTATATTTCATATCTTCATTGTTGTTTTGTTTCAAAAAATTGGTAATTTTCTTCTTAATCTTATTCATGACCAAGCTTTCATTCAGCATGAAATTATTAGGTTTTCATTTTTTTTGTATAAATAAGCAATTTTTGTTGTTACTGAGTTCAACTTTTAGTCCGTGATGGACTGAGAAAAATATATGGTATGTTTTCTATTCTTTAAAATTTGGTGAGGTTAAACTTGTAAACTAAGATGTGATCAATTTTAGAGCATGATCAATGGGATGAGAATTAGAATGTGTATTCAGTTTTGTTAGGATGAAATGTTCTGTAGATGTCTGTTACATGCAATTGTTTAATGGTTACATTTAACTCTAAAATTGCTTGGCTTGGTTTCTCATTAAATGATCTATCCAACACTGCCAAAGGGGTCTTAAAATCTATTTATGTTGTGGTGCTTGAGGAAATCATATTGCTCATGTCTGTTCAAGTGTCTGATAAATTGAGGTGCATTCTGGTTGGGTGCATAAATGTTAATAATTGAAATCTCATAATGTTGGGGGTTGTCCTTAACAACTATGAAGTGAACATCCTTATCTTTCCTTACTTTTGTTGGTTTAAAGCCCATTTAATCTGCAAATAAAATAGCAATACCTGCTGTTTTCTGATTTTCCTTTGCTGCAATTGTAGATGACCTTCACTCACCCTGAACCTATGTTTATCTTTTAAGTTAAAAGATTCTTGAATTTATCACGTCTGGCCTGAGTTTTTGTATTCTTGTGAGATTCATATGAGATTCTTGAATTCATCTCATGTCTGGCCTTAGTTTTTTTATTCAGACAGCCAATCTATTCTCTACAGGGAGCAATTTAAGCCATTCACATTATTTGAGATAATTGATAAGCCTGATAGTATTTGGATATTGAATTATTTAAAAATCCTTTGGAAATTTTTAATCTTTTTACCTCTGTGGAATTTGGAATTTGATCAAAAGTGTCTGAGTGAGTTTACTTTGATGTGGGAGGATTGTGCTATTCATTCTGTCTAAGAATAGGTCTGAGAATATACTGGAGAGCTGGTTTAATTATGACAAATTTTTTTCAACATGTGAATGTCATAAAGTATTTAATTTGTCTATTATAAATGAACCTCAGTTTAGCTGGATACAGGATCCTGGCTTGAAAGTGTTTTTTTTTTTTTTTTTTTTTTTTTAGAGATTAAATGATTCTAATGTTCTTTCTCTTGTAAGTAATAGGTTTTTTATGTCTGGAAGCTTGGAGAATTTTTCCTTCTTATTAACTTTGGCAAAGCTAATTATAATGTGTTTATGAAATTTCTCATTCAGGTTGAGTCATGCTAAATGTTCTGAAACTATGTACTATATGAATTTCAGAATCTTGGCATGTCTAGGAAATTCTCTTTGATTATTTCATGATAAGACCATGTGTATCCTTCGAAGCATGCTCATCACCTTCAGGTATTCCTATTAGGCGAATATAGATCTCCTCAAATTATCCCAGAGCTGTCTGAGAGAATGATCTGTTTTTTATCCCCACTTGTCTTCCTCTTGGAGCATTTTGGATCATTCAAAAGCTTTGCCTTCAATGTCAGAGATTCATTCTTCTCCCTGCTTCTTTCTGTTACTGAGGTATTCTACTGTATTTCTCAGATCTTTGAGAGCTGTAAATTCTTGCCCCAATGTTTCAAAATTATTGATGATTTTGTCTTTGAATTCATTGAATTCTGAAGACATCTTTTGAATTACCCCTTGAAATTCTAATTCCATTTTTACCTCCATTCTGTTGATCTTATTTGCTATTCAAATTCTGAACTCAATTTCTGACATCTTAGCCAATTGTTTATGAATGGGATCTTGTTCTCATTACTGGAGGAAGTTGTTCTACTCTGATTATTCATGTTGCCAGAGTTTTTACACTGATTTTGTCTCATGATTCTTTTTTACTCATTGGAAAGATGGGCAGATAATGTGAAATTGGATTCGGATGTCCTGGAGTTGTGGGTAACCAGCCCTTTCTCGAGGATCTTGGACTAGTGACTGCAGCTTTTTTTCCCTACAGATTTCTACAGAACTCATATAGTATTATAGTCTCAGGCTGAGGAGAGCTGCTTGGTGTGGTGGGGTTAGTTTTCTCTAACCTAACCTTGTATTCAGCTGGTCGTTGTCCGATCCTACTGGGTGAGTGACTCCAATTTCATGTCTTAGTGTGGAGATATACAATTGTGTCTGATACCCCACCCCCCATAAACAACTGGAAGACAAAAATCAACCATTCCCATGAGCACACAACCAGTGTACCACCAAAGAGTGTCCTTGGGTGATTGGCCCATGTTAGGAGTTTGAAACCAAATTGACCCAGTTAGTATGAACTCTCAAGTGGGAGAGTCTGAAAGGTCTCCAGAAAATAAATGGCAGAGGTCTACTGGCTGCACAAATTTTGCTCCCTTCAGTACTCTCTGGGTCAGAAAGACCTGCCCAGTAGCAAAGATGGACCAGAGGGCTGTGTCCCTTTCTCCACTTTGTTCCTTTTTCACACCCAGTCACTGGTGAACCCACAGTTCTGAAATCTTGTGCCTTCCAATAAGCAGATGTGCCAGGTTGTTGTGCCTGTCAGAGTCAAAGGAATTTTAATGTCCCCTCAGACTGGTCACAACCCTCTGCCATGAGCCAGCTGGGTGAGCTGAGGCCTCCCTGCTTCAGGTACTCAATAGCCAGTGGTGAGTGTTCTATGTGAACTCAGTCCAATCCTGAGGATAAAATGTCAGTAAATGTTTTTCTTCCATAGCCACCATGCCTTTGCTGAACACTCTGCAGGACTAGTGGCCCTATGCAGAAAGGTCTGGTTTCTTCTGGAAGTCCACATAGTTGGGGAGGTGTTTCTCCAAGATTAATCCTCAGTATGGCCACTCTATTGTTTCTGAATCTTTATGAGAAGTGACTGTGTGTACCTCCCAGGAAACTGTCACAACCAGGGAGTGTCTGTAGGAGAACTACAGGAGCATGGGGCACATAAATTGAGCAGATGATTGGGGGATGCTGTACACAGCTCTGGCAGTGCAAGTACCAAGTGATTTTGACAAGAATAATGTTAAGCCCAAAATCTGGCAGGGATGGACATGGTGGAGAGGCGCCAGCAGGGTGGTGAACAGGGTACATTGTTCTAGTAGGATGGCTTTCCAGGTGCGCAGCTCTAGCAGGGCAGGGCATATGCCCCTATTAGAATGGAGCTCAGTGTTCTGGAAGGGTGGTACTTTCAGCTCTGGCTGGGTGGGGCACAGTGAGCATGGTCCAACAGGGCAGGGGCCACTGCTCATGATGCATCTACAACAGTCTCTGGAGGGATTAGGATTATGAATCATCAGACAAGGGGAAAAGATTGTACTAAAAGTTCATAATGGCAGACAAAATGTCAATTCAATTTTTCTTCCTGGCAAGAGAGTTCTCAGGATCAGAACAGGGTCCCTCTGTGGAAGGAATCCCCACTTCCTACAGATTTTACCCATGGGGTGAGACAAGAGGTCCTCAGTTCACCACTCACTATTAGAAAACCTACAGGAGCAAACAAAGAGAGAAAATAAATTTATTGAGTGAGGAGATGAACACTTTTCCTTAGGGATGAATTTTATACCTGAACTTTGCTTTGTTGAACTCGCAGCTTGCCTCAACAGAAGTGACCTTCAGTTAACACTTTTCTCTCTGAACTGAGACCCAGTCTTTAGCTTAATGGGGTACTTTCTGGACATTATTCCTCTGTCCTTACAGGAGCTCCTTTTGAAGGCTGGCTTTAGTCAGCAATCTTGCTCCTCCCTCCATTATCACTCATATAAATTGGATTCTGTGTTGCCCACATTGACCCAGAAAACTACAATGGCACCATCATAGCTCAAGAAAATGGAAGGTGTTAACTTCAAGTGATCTTCCTCAGGATCCTCCTTCTCAGCAGCTGAAGGTCCAGGCACATGCCACCAATGCAGGGAAAGTTTGCACTTATTTCATGTATCAGTTAGGTCTTAATATTTTGCTCAGTTTTGTCTGAAACACTTATTTTACAGTGATATTTCTGACTCTGACTCTGAACTTGCTGGGATTATAGGTGTGAACTATGTTTCTCATCCATGTTTATGTTTTGGTGAATGTTTTTCTCCATAATCCTCATGGATAACAGCCCAAAGATGAAAAAATAACAACTCTATTTAGATATAATTTACACTTTGCACAATTCACCCATTTCAAGTATAGAGTTTAAGACTACACATTCAGTGATCACTTATATAGTTTGTTTGTTTGTTACAAGAGAATTTTCTCTCAAGATGTAAAGGAGGGAGATAGAGAAAAGAAAAGAATGAAGGGAAGGAAGGAGAAACCAAGCAAATGAGAGAGACAATTGAAAGAAGGAAGAATGAAGAGAGGGAAAGGCGAAAGGAGGGAGGGACAGTGAAGAATAAAGAAAGATAAAATAATTGAACTTGGTGACTCATACCTATATTTTCAGGGCTCTTGCATGTTGAGATGAGTGGAGTTTGTTAATGAATGGGTTCTTAGAACTGACTGAGCAAGGGTCACAATCTTTTCCTATGAAAAAAGCAAAAAAATCATCTAGGCATTGTGAAAATAACCTGTAGTCCTAGCTATATGGGAGTCTCAGGCAGGAGGATATTCTGACTTTTAGAGTTTAAGTTTGCTATAATTTAGGCTGAGGTCATGAAAAACTAGCCTGGGCCACATATGGAAATCAAATTTTAATTATATTCATCCACACAGACATGTAAAGACAAAGCATCAAACGAACTGACAAAGAGTTTCAGTATCTAAAAAGATGAGAATTGCCTTGATGATTCAAGCAAAGAAATCATGTTCAAGACCTGTTAAACTATGAACAAATTGAGGCTGTATCCAGGAATTCTAAATGTGTCAGCTTCTCTCAAACAGATGTTTGTGGTAGGTGTCAAACAGGACCTTCAAATAGCATTCCATGGGCATAGCCTGTAGACAACTGGGTAATCAACCACATATAATGAGTATGCTGAGTGAGAACCCACTCCTGGCCAAACTTCAAAAAGAAATAGCCAGATGTTGTGATGGGGTCCTGTAGTCTGACCTATGTAGGAGGCTGAGGAATTGATGACTTAAGCTCAGGAGTAGGAGCATGCTGTGAGCCTTGATGCCAAAGTATGGTACTGAGTGTGACAAAGTAAAAGTCTGCCTCCAAGGAATAAAGAAATAAAGCAAAAATTTTAGTGTCATACTTAAGTGACTCTATGAAGTTATGTCAGCTGTGATGCAGGTTGAGTCACACTGCTGTACTAAATCTCAACTGTTGCATCAGACGAGTGCCAGAAATCACAACCATCAATTAAATGAAAAAGACACAAATGGGAGATCACTTTTATTTTTGTGGATGGAGGGCTAAAAAGTGTCCTGGTTCAAACCCTTGAGGGATAATAGCTGAAGTGAGCAGAAAAGGCCATTTAGTATACTTGACCAGAAGCCTGAGTCCAAATACTTTTCAGCATGAAGTTAATACATGGTCACCATGAATGAAATTACAGAGTGTTTCCCTGGGTTACCATGTTTATGCTTACCCTTATTTCTGTTAAACATGTGTAGTGGCTACCCAAGTTTGCCTTTGAATTTACACTGTTACAAAAGAGTGGGGTTATGTTCCCCACACTCAATTCCTGTTAATAAAACCTTTATTGTATATCTGGCCAAGGTGTTCAACAACCCTTCCTTTGCTTTTCACTTCATAGATTTGTAAGCAAGTGAAAGACTAAGGTTTATACCACATGCTGATTTTGGATGTTACAGACCAAGAACCTGAGCCCAAATATCAGAGAGTCATTTCTCAGACCTCAGAGGTTCATCACCCAATTAAGTTCTACTTTTCTCAGTTGAATTGACTGAGTTTCTGAATTGGAGACCAGCCTGAACCTAGTGAAATCCCCATCTCTGAAGAATAAAGAAGGGCAAGATGTTATGCAGGTGTCTAGAGTCTTGACTGAGAAAATATGTTTGCTTGACGACAACACTTGAAGTTCACTGTGAGATGTGATACATAAGGAGACTGTGTCTAAATACGTAAATGGAGAAAATCATTGGTAGGAAACTTACCCTTCATTTTTACTTTTACCTACAAATCTAGAGTTGAAATTTTCCCCCTAGATTAGATGTCTAAGTAGAGAAATTATTCTGTCTTAGGGAAATTATTTTCCTATATCCTCTATTAATCAACCCTTTGCATTTTTTGTAACTTTGAACATTAGATAACCTAGATTCTTGTAGTCACTGGAAACTGCACACACAATGAATTCTTGACATAAATCATGCTTGTCCTATGCACATTAAACGAGCCAGAGGATACTGTCCATGTCTTCCGTTGAACTCCTTTAATCTAGGCCAATAACCCTTGCAACAATTAGTCTGAACCCAGGCAGAAGAAGGCATCTCTGGAGAACACCTACCGATCAGATCAACTGTCAATATCCTAATGATCTAATCTCAAAGCGGCTTTCCCTGACATTTTCTTATCCCCCTGGGAGCTAAAATAAATCTTCTTTTTTATGTAGTCCCAAATTCTACCTACCTACTGACCCTCTTCTAATACCTGGGCTCTTGAAAACTGTGCAAGAAAATTGTCTTTCTTTCTTTCTTTCTTTCTTTCTTTCTTTCTTTCTTTCTTTCTTTTCTTTCTTTCTTTTCTTTTCTTTCTTTCTTTCTTTCTTTTCTTTCTTTCTTTTGTTCTTTCATTATTTTTCATGTGACAGACTCTCAATAAGTTGCCAGGCTAGAGTGACATAACATCAGCCTAGAATACAGCA
The DNA here is from genome assembly GCA_963574355.1 of Loris lydekkerianus. NCBI lineage: Eukaryota > Metazoa > Chordata > Mammalia > Primates > Lorisidae > Loris > Loris lydekkerianus. The sequence goes on along the minus strand of CAUYPK010091592.1, from coordinate 8,095 downwards.
ACATCCCACTCTTGGGATGAAGGGAATCTCCTGCTTCAACCTCAGCAGTAGTTGGAAATGGAAACTAAGGGATTAGAGATTAGATTGAAAACATATTAAGACCCCTTCCTTTTTTCAAGAATTAAGTAAAAAAATTTCTCCAGCACTGCTGGCATTGTGCTAAACTTTAAGACACTGAGAAGCATAAACTCACGAGGAACACTTGAGTTCAGCAGCTTGCATTTCCTCAAGCTCTCATGGTATCTATGTATTTTTCTGTTGCAAGGAGAGAAACAAAGTATCCAATCTACATGACATATACTGTATAGGTGCTGGAAAAGTCCAATCACATACAAAATATTTTATACATCTATCCCAAATGGAATTTATTAGCAGTATTAGATTAGATTTATTAACAGTCTACCTACATGTAGGATAATCAACTAATTGAACAAACTGTATTAATAGAACCAAAAAGAAAAACCATGCAGTTGCCTCAAGAGACACAGGAATGGCTGTTTACAAAGGCAGCATATCTTGTTGATAAAATCTTAAAAATATATATATATATTAGCTAAGAAGGGAATATCTTAAGGACTACTAATGATATTTACGGATTATTGAATAAATATAATGTGCTATATTCACACAATGGAATATTGTAAACAATCAAAGCCATGATGTGCACATTTATTTTACAATAGAAAGAAACCTTCAAACCATTATAAGGTAACAGGACTACTTACAAAGGACCACACAGGACATGATTGAACTCAAAACAAAAGATAAAGACAAGTCTAATTTTCTTTTAGGAGTAGGGAGCAGGTGTAAAAGGATGGTGTGGACGATGAAAGTGACTGTTAGTAGATACTGACATACTTTGTGTGTGGAGAGAAGACAAACTTTTAAAATTAGATTGTGATGATATCTGTATAATTGTGTGACTTTATTAAGAAACACAGAATTTTATACTTTCAAAGGGTGGAACTACTTATTTCAATAAAGCTACTTTAAGATGTTTTCCAAAACTAGGTGCTCAAAAGGCTCACAGCATAAGAAATACCAGGTTGTGAGAGTACTTGAGAGACAGTCAACCCAATACCCCTTGTCACAAAGAGTTTATCATGAATTGACATAATTCTTATATTGGATAATTTTTTTCCTACAACTTCTATCAGTCTAATATTTGGATTTTATGTAACTCTGACTCTTTGATATCTAAAATTCTTGTAGTGACTGAAAACTTACCATACAGTTATTTTTTTATTTTTTATTTTTATTTTTTTCTTGTAGAGACAGATTCTCACCTTATTGCCCTCGGTATAGTGTCCTGGCATCACACAGCTCACAGAAAACTCTAACTCAAGGGCTTAGGTGATTCCCTTCCCGAAGCCTCCCAAGTAGCTGGGACTAGTGCCAACCACAATACCTGGCTATTCTGTTCTTGTGGTTTGGTCATGGCTGGGTTTGAATCTGCCATCCTTATGATATGTGGCTGGTGCCCTTCCCACAAAACTATAAGTGCTGCCACATCACATAGTGAATTCTTTTAGTCAAATCAGCCTTTTCATATGCACACTAAAATATCCAGTTTATCCACTACCTCTTCTGTTGGGGTCCTTCAACTTGGGCCAATATTCCCTTCTTTCAATCAGTTTAAGCTAAGGAACCAGACATCTCTGTAAAACCCAAAATCATCACATCAGCTGGTGCTATCCTAGTGAACAGATTCCAAACCCAATTTTTGTGACACATTTACTCCCACCCCAGGGACCATAGTAGATCTCCTTCTTTATGTAGTCTCATTTTTCATTTGTCTACTGATTTCTTGTCCTACTTTTTCTATTGGAAACTGTACATAGCAAATTTTCTTTTTTCTTTTTTTTTCTTTTTTGCAATTTTTATTTTCTTATTATTTTATTTTATTTTTTTATTAAATCATAGCTATGTACAATGGTATGATCATGGGGCATCATACATTAGTTTCACAGACTGGTTGACACGTTTATATCACACTGGTTAACATAGCCTTCCTGGCAATTTCACAGTCATTGTCTTGAGACATTTACATTCTACATTTACTAAGTTTCACATATACCATTGTAAGATGTACCACAAATGTATTCTCACCAATCCCCCTCCTTCCACCCCCCTCCCCCCTACCTTTCCCACTTTTCCCTATTACTAGGTTGCAGATGGGTTACACCATTCATGTGGAAACCCTAAATTAGAAAATTTTCTTTCTTTCTTTCTTTCTCTTTCTTTCTTTCTTTCTTTCTTTCTTTCTTTCTTTCTTTCTTTCTTTCTTTTTTATGAGAGAGACTCTATTTTGCCCAAATTGGAGTGTCATGACATCAGTATAGCACACAGCAACATCTAACCCTTGGGTTGAAGAACTCCTCCTGCCTCATCCTCTAGAATAGATGAAACTAAAGTCAAAGGTCACAAACCTTGACAATCTTTTCTATTTTAGTACAAACTGAGTGTGTGATCAGCACTGAGCATATCTTGCTGATGCTCAGCCTTGTCTCCAAATCCTGAGCACTGGGGATCAGTATGCCTTTGCCTCCAAGACAAACCAAATATTGTACTCATTCATCACTAAATTCATTTAATTTTGCTTAAGATATGACTTTATTATGGAATTTGAGGGGTATCCCATTATCTGGTTCCCGTGATACATGGGGGATTTTGTCAGGAGTTGTTTTGCTTATTTATGATGGCAGAAATAATCACAATCATGCACACATCTCTTTTTTGCTTATTAGATTTCATTACTAATTGTGTATTGCCAAACTATATTTCAATACAGGAGGTTGACTGAGACACCTACCATCTGAAACAAGCATATTCTAGAGAAATAATTAAAATCTCATGAAAAGTAGAACGAAGAACTCTGAGAGGTACATGTCAGGTCTGAGAAAACACAAATCTAAGGGCTTGAGTTCATGCTCTATAACATCCCAAGGCAACAGTAGATGTAAACCACACACTTCTATTTGCTTATATATCCATGAATTGAAAAGAACATTGTGAGCTGTTAAGTCTCTTGGGCAAAGACACAAAGAATATTTAAAAAGCAGCAATTGAGTGCAGAAAAAAGAACCCTACACTTTTGTAACAGTTCTCAACCAAAATCTTACTCAGAGAGCCACTACACTTAGCAGAAATAAAGTTAAGGTTGAAAATGATAACTCTCAGCAGTGCAGGCTGTGCGGCCCTCATCTGGACTGTGGAGGGTACTTTGGGTGTCTGCGGACTCACTCCTGAGGACATGGCAGGGGTCAGCCTGGTTACAGCAGAAGCCCTTCATAAAAGCAAGGCAAGATGGAGCTCTCTACAACTGGACAAGAGTTTCAGAGCCCTGCCTCACTGTAAAGTTCAGGAAAACTAATGTCATGTGAACATTAGCACCAGTAAATAATCAAGGTCAAATTCCACACAAAGGAGGGAGGCAGACCATGATGGCAGATGTGGCAAACATGTAGCCCACATCTCTCAAATCATCAGGGGAGAGTAAGGGTGGTCTGGACCTTTTCCCCACTTGGATTATTGGTGTGGACAGACAGCTGGAGATGCACAGTGAATTGAAGGATTTCTGTATATGAGGAGTAATTTAAAACCATGGTCTCTGTTGTAGAGATTTTTTTCTGCTTGAGCCATGCTTGACAGCAGGCTCCTCCCTCAAAGAGGACAGCAGTTTGCAATTCCCGACAAAACCCAGCTGATGAAAATTTATTTCTTAGCAGAGTTTGGCACCCGAAGGGGAAGCCACTCAGAATTACAAGATACTCAGCAACCCAATGGAAAATTGAAAGGAAGGGATCCCACCTGGGATACAGACATTTTGAATTGTTCAAAATGGCGGGCACCTTCCCCCAGAACAACAGGAGTGATTACATAGACCAGATCATTCCAGGTGGGGAATATTGGTGTGAGCTGGCAGTTCAGGCTGTGCAGTGAACTGGTGGGTGGCTGGACTCAAAACTCCAGAGCCACAAAAATTGAGTATAAGGTTTCCGCATGTCACAGCCATGGTGGCAATGAGACCTGGCAGCACCTGCAGCACCTGCAGGACCTAGCATCAGCAGTAGTTGGCACCACCAAGCCCCAGCGGCTGCCAGCATACTCCCCCACAGCTGATTGCAATTGCCAGTTTGCAGGAGAACGTGGGAGCAGAAGTGAAAAGATTTGTGAAGCATGGATTCCTACATTGAGTTGGGATGTTGGATAGGAGTGCTGTCTGAAACAGAGCAGCTGAGGTTGCACAACAATTAGGTATAAAAACTTTTACAGAAACTCCAAAATGAGGATCAGCCAAGTAGAATGGTTACCTTGGTAACAGTATAAACTGTGAATAAGGCATAAGCCTGAGAATGACTCATGGCAGCACCTGGTGTCCAGAAAGTATATTACATTACAAATACATTCCTACAAATGTTGATCTCTACATTATATATAAAGATGAATATTTCTACATATATACAGAAATAATATTTTTGTGGTTGGTGCTTTTTTATTTCTCATTATTTTCTTGACAGAACTATCATCAATTTTTATTTTTATATATTTTTTTATTTTAATTTTCTCTATTTTTAATTTTTTCTTTCTTTTTAAACTTTTTTTTTTATGAGCACCACTATTTTTTCCCACCCTTCTCTCTTCCTCTTCTTCCTTTCCTATGGTTTCTGACAGTGCTAACATCAGATTTCTAAAGGGTTCTTTGTTTTTTTGTTCATTTTGTTTGTATGATTTTTACCCTTTTCCCCCCTTCAACTATTTTATGATTATCATTAATTTTGTTGTAGTTGTTTTTTTGTTGTTGTTTTTTGCTGTATGTATGTCTATGTGATTCTGATTGTGCGTCTGTGGGCTTGTGTGTCTGGTCGCCTTTTTATCTGTTTTTTTGCTCATTTGGTCTCAATGAGTTTTGCATCTTGACCTCCAATTCTGAGTTTCCAGAACTCCCTTCCACTCTCACTCTGAGGTCTGTAGGCCTGCTCCTAAGAAGTCCTAATTCCTGGGTAATTTTTTGAGGGGTGTGGACAGGGCCTGGACTGCAGCTGATCAGTGCTGATTCTGTAGCATGGAAGTGAGGAGACAGCTGAGAGGGAACGACACCAGAAAGGAAGTGCCCTGAGGCATAGAGCAGCAGCCATTTTTGGCAACAATGTGGCCCACCCTGGATATTCCAAAGCCACAAACTTTGTCTCCCTAGGAAACCAGAGGAGGCTGGGCATCTTATCAGAAGACAACCACCGCAGAACAGATCTGGGACTCAAACACAGGCTTTGTGAGTAAAGGTCTTCCTGTGATGGTGCCGGCCTGTGTGGAGCATGGGAACTAGAAAATGCACATGCAGAGCCGGGAAATTCATAGGGCATGGTTGACGCAGAGGACTGCTTTACTGAGCCTAAGATGCACCTGGCCCTCAGGGTATCATCAGACAATATATAAAGGAAGGCAAGAGGCTAGAGATGACCCTGCTACAAATACAAACCTGCAGAAATAAAAACAGGGCCTGAAGCAAAGGTTGTGGGAAATCAAAAAAGCTTCAAAATTAGCTGCAGACAAAATTAGCAGGGACAGAAACAAATTATTACAAAGTTGTTCTGTTCTGTCAATAACATCAATCAGGGGAATGGCTGGAACTAAATAAACAACCCCAGCCTTAAATAAGTGCCCAAGGTTGTCAGGCCTCACCACAGCCTTCTTGACAGAAGCAGAAAACAGTGGCCTGGCTGACCAGATACAGATGTCCTGTGATTCAGGCAGGTGCAAAGCTCTGGAGAGGCAACTAAATCACAGCACTACAGGGCTATCAGTGACTGGGTGTGATAAAGGTGCGAGGTGGAGAAGGAGGCATCAAACTTTCCAGACAACTCTATTTGCTGGCTGGGTCTTTCAGACTTCACTAAGCACCAGAGCAAGTCATATTTGCATTGTCACCAGAACCCTGAAATTCAGTTCCCAGAGACCTTTGAAACTCTCACACCTGAGACAGGTGATGACTGAGACAACTGATTTGGACCTTTTGAACTGAGCCAAACCTCTCAGGACAATTCAACTGCTGCCCTGAGTGTGTGGTTGTACGAAAGTTCGATTTTCCTTTTTCAATTCTTGCCTGTGGGGGGTGGGGTGACTTAATTGCTGGCATTTCTCCACAACTGAGACTTCAACCCAGAGTAACTTTTTCACTAGGGTTGAACAGAGACGAGCTGAAAACAAGGCAGAACCACTTAGCTCCACCACACCAAATAGGTTTTCAGTTTCACAGGCCATAGCACTGTATGGGTCCTAAACAAAGCTCCAGGGGAAAAATAAAATGGTGTAAAAAAAAAAAAATCATGGGGCAGAATCAGCAGAAAAACTCTGGTAACATAAATAACCAGAATAGATCAACCCCCACAAAAAAAAGATATGGCAGATGTAACTGAAGATTTCATTCATAAACAATTGGCATAAATATCAGAAATCAAATTCAGAATTTGGATTGCAAACTAAATTAATGGAATGGAGGAAAATTTGGAATTAGAAATTTGAGGAGCATTTCAAAAGTCAGAATTAGAAATTAGAGGAGAAATTCAAAAGTTTTCTCAAGAATTTAATGAATTTAAAGATAAAACCACCAAAGATTTTAATGCACTGAAACAAGAATTTGAAGCCCTTAAATATCTGAAAAATACAATAGAATCACTCAGTACCAGAGTGGAACAAGCAGAAGAAATAATTTTTACATTGAAGACAAAGCTTTTGAATACTTCCAAACTCTCAAAGAGGAAGAGAAATGGAGAGAAAAAACAGATGATTCTCTCAGAGAGCTCTGGGATAATTCAAAGAAGGCTAATATTTGCCTCATTGGAATTTCTGAAATTTATGACGTGGCCTTGCAAGGCACATAGGTCTTTCTCCATGAAATTCTAAAAGATAATTTTCCAGATATGCCAAGAGATTTTGAAATTCAGATAGCGGACAGTTTCACAACCCCATGACTCAATCCCAATAAGACACCCCCAGGCATATCATAATTAACTTCACCAGGGTTAATATTAAAGAGAAAATTCTGAAAGCAGCCAGACATAAGAAATTTATTACCTACAAAGAAAAGAATATTAGAATGATGGCAGATCTCTCTGCTGAAACTTGTCTAGCCAGAAGAGGATGGTCTTTGAATTTTAATCCTCTAAAACAGAATAACTTTCAACACCAGATCCTGTATCAAGCTAAACTGAGTTTCATTTATGGTGGAGAAATTAAATATGTTAATGACATTCATATGTTGAAGGAATTTGCCATAACCAAACTAGCTCTTCAGGACATTCTCAGACTTATCCTACATAATGACCAGCCCAATCCTCTAACACAAAAATAAACTCACTCAGAAACTTTTGTTTAAACTCCAACTTCCACAGTGATGAAAGAATTAAAAATGTCCACTGGAATTTTGAAAAACAAATACCCCAAATTTTAGCAGACTTACAAATATTCTCCCTTAATATGAACAGCTTAAACTGTCCTCTAAAGAGGCACAAATTAGCTTAATGGACATAAAAACTTAGGCCAGATATTTGCTGCATACAAGAATCACAACTTACCTTAAAAGATAAATATAGACTCAGTGTGAAAGGGTGGTCATCCATATTTCAGGGAAATGGTAGCCAAAAAAAAAAAAAGCAAGCATTTCAATTATTTTTGCAGGCATAATTAGCTTCAGGGTTAAAGGGTGGTCATCCATATTTCAGGCAAATGGTAGCCAAAAAAAAAAAAAAAAAAAAAAAGCATTTCAATTCTTTTTGCAGGCATAATCAGCTTTAAACAAACAAAACTAAGGAAGTATAAGAATGGTCACTTCATATATGTTAAGGGTTATACTCAATATGATGAGATTTCAATTATGAATACTTATGCACCCAAGAAGAATGCTCCTGAATTTATAAGAGAAACTCTAACAGACATGAGCAACTTTATTTTCTTATTTATTTATTTATTTATTTATTTATTTATTTATTTTTATTAAATCATAGCTGTGTACATTGATATGATCATGGGGCATCATACTTTAGCTTCATAGACCGTTTGACATCTTTTCATCACACTGTTTAACATAACCTTCCTG
>CAUYPK010091590.1:0-21117 GCA_963574355.1 Loris lydekkerianus | reverse complement strand
CTTTCACATGAAGGCTATAACCCAACTATACCACAAGACTATGGGGAAAGGACCAAGGAAGGGGAAGGGAGGGGGGAGGTTTGGGTGGAGGGAGGGTAATGGGTCGGGCCACATCTATGGTGCATATTTTTATCTATAATAGAAAAAATAAATAAAAATAAAAATAAAACTTAAAAAAAAATTATGATGAGAGTATTTTAAAGAATAGAAAAGTGAACCATTTTCCCCATGAAATGTGACTAGTTTTTTGAGCAACTTGATTATTTCACATCAAAACTTTTAAAGCCCTTTTTTCTTTATTCTTCTGCCATTTTAAAATTTATAAGCAGTATTTATTTTTATATTCATTTATCATGTCTGTATCTATTTGGTAAATACCATTTCTCTTACACGTACTGTATTATACCACGTCAAGGCATAGCTTCTCAAAATAGTGCAGCCAGTTTCCCTTGTACCATCAATATGAAATGATAAAATCTACAATGTCTGCATCCACAAGTCAGATGTATGGAATGGATTCAGTATCAGAAATGACATTTTCCATAGTAACTTAATTGAGCCTTCACCAAAAAAAGCTGATCAAATGTTTCTGAGCCCATTGAGAAGTGACAACATGCTGGAATAAGAGTGCAGAGAAATGTACAAAATAGCAATGTCCCTAAAACAAGCAGCCTGGTCACTCACTCTGGAGAAACCAGCTGCCGTACCTTACTGTCTTCTGCTTCACAGTCTTCCAGATCACCTTCAGCATGCCCCAAGAAACTCATGCCAAGAAGTCTGGGATGGGTATTAAAGCAAAACACAGGGACAGAAAGACACAGGTGTGAGCAGCATAAAGGAGGGAATGGGGACTTCTGATAATCGACTTGGGAGGAGAGAAAGAGTAAGAAATCAAAAGTCACACCTAGTATCCAGATGATGTCCCAGGGGCTGAGACAAAACATCAGAGAAGGGACATGCCACATGAGGCTGATAAGGAGTTTTCTATGTTGGAATTGAGCCACATTCTTCCAGTTTGAGAATGTTATGTCATCGTCATGATCCTCTAATGTTTACAACACTAATGTGTACATAGAAGAAGTTTTTCAGTATCTTGCTGAAGGAGCAAGCTTGTAACTTGGAAGGTATATTCAAATGAATGACTTGTCTGCCCTTTTTCTTAAAACATTTTTCTTATAAAACCATAAGTCATCAACATCGCTAACTTGTATCTCTTCATCTCCTTTAAAATACTCTCAAAATATAATACTCAGCTTTTAACAAGACCTTTCCAAGAAACCCACAGAAACTGGCTATGTTTATGACATGAACCTTTGCAGTATTCCTTTTCTTTCAATAATTAAAAAAAATTGTTTTATGGGAAAGGATGTATTATACTGTATTGCCCCAGTATGCCTTTGCATGATTGTTATTAGGTTTTCTGCATGTATTTACTTGGTTAACTTACTGGTTTTTATTGTTTCTTTGATTTACTTCCTCTGCTCCTCTAAATTTTATTAACTCTTTTATGGATACAGAGCTTGGTGAGTCAGGGTGTGTTGGTTCACTAGCTATGCTGCAGAGGTGAACAATAGGGTGAAGTGCAATGATACTGGCTGAGCTTCGTCTCAGATCCCTGCACATGTGGTCACATCATTTCTTCTGCCTTTCATAGTGGGAGGAGAGGAGGGAATCCATTATAATTGAAAAGTATGCTCTGTGCCCTATCAACCGTGTTGACCCTCAGTATAATTTTTTTTTAAGCATATCTCTAAAAACAAGTCACTTAATGTGCATGATGCAATGGTTCTTTTCAAAACTGTTAAGAAAAGACTACAATTGTGATGGATGCGTTACTTAGTTCAATGTAAGCATTTCACCTTGCATATCAAATCCGTACACTGAACCCCATAAATGCATCAATGTACACAGTTATGATTTGTTAAAAACAGATTAAATAGATAAATAAAAACAAGTCTAGTTAGATAATCTGTATCATAACCATGACTTTGATCTTCCAAGTCTCCTCTATCTTTTAGAACATAGTGGGCATGGCTAATGGTACCCATATGATGCCTTCAGGCAAAGTAGAAAAAAGCAAATTTTCCCAAAACTCTTTACTTACACCTGTTAAAAATTGTCATAGTAAACTGATTTTTGTCAGAAGAAACATCGGCTTTCTATCTCCTAACAAAATGTCATATTAAATATGCAACCCCATGGCAGGAACATGGGTGATCGCACCTTTACTTGTATAAACAGACATGGCTTCCCTTTACGGAGCTGTAGAAAACTATTACAGTTTAATTTAAGAGGGAGAGTCAACTCGTCTTGAACCCTGTTGTTCTGTAGATATAATCATGTTCCTCAGCAGGAGAAAAATGCAAGAGACACAGAAAAAAACCATAATTCCATAGTTCCTATTCAACCACTTTCATTTATGCAAAGTAAACACTAGTGGCAAAGAAAGTTCAAGGTTGTTTTCTTTTTTTTTAAAGAAGCCTTTTGCAAAATTGAAAGTAAGATCATCTGCAGACCTACCTTGTATAAATGAAATTCCTGAAAAGAAAGACAATATCAGAGCAGTGCTATTCCAAGACGTATGAAGGACTAAACCACAGAAGCTAAGCCACATAACACATATTTGAACCACAGTTCTCAGCAAGACAAAGTTGTGATTTGAAAAAAATTAGACATTCAAAATCCTCAGGAGATTATTTTCCTCTCCGTTTTCTCTATGGCTACCCCAAAGTATGGATTCAATTTTAAGGCAGGTTAAATTGGGGACCCAAGTGGGAATATATGGTTAATGAATCTAGTACAAACTTCCCTCTTTTCAATTGAAAAATTAAAAGGATAAAGGATAAAACCCTCAACGAGATTTGATGGATTTTACAATCTTTCCAACATCCTCCTCCCCAACGCCCAGATTAATTTCAGACCATAGTAAAGACAATCAGACTGCTAATTAAACTATTAACTCTTTCTTCTAAATTGCAAGCCTTCCAGAATTTGTATTTATTTTTTTTTAATTTTTTTTTATTAAATCATAACTTTGTACATTGATATGTTTATGGGGTTCAGGGTACTGCTTCGATATACAATGGGAAATGCTTACATTGAACTAAGCAACACATCCATCACAATTATACTCATTTCTTGATAGTTTTGAAATGTGCCAGCATTTATATTGCAGAGGCCAACCCCACCACGACTCTGAAGTCTCTAAAGGATGCAGACGTCCCACAGATCTCCAGAGGAGTTACATACTCCTAACCTGGGGTCAAGTTTGACCCTGCAAGTGAAGTCACACACACTAACTCTCAAAATATTTCATGATTTTTTTCCCTGACTTTGCTTAATAAATGTATGTAATTAGGAAAGCCTCCAAGGTAAGCCCAGACAGGTTCATTTATCTTGCAGTTGATTTGAAAGGTGACAGAATGAAAGCTCCCTATAAGTCTTTGGAAAGCAGCTAGATTACTTTCTAGTGAAAGGAAGGTGAAGCTGACTCAGAATAAAATGGAAGTGGAAGGAAATGGAGGAAATGTGAAGTCCAGAGGCCTCCCCAGGCTTCCTTCACCAGACACACGTACACTCACTGTGACCGCAATGCCTCTCAGATTACTCTCTAAAAGGTATGTATGCGTTCCATTTTAAAATAAACAAAAACAGTGTAGCAAAATTAGCAACAAAAAGTCTATAATTTTGAGAAAAATGTTAACAATATGAAAATATAGAAAAATACTATTCCTTTTTCTACATAGATTGAATTTCTTACCTTTTTCACCAGACCAATGTCTATGTTCTGAATTCATTAACAGATTCTCCCTGTTCTGTGTTACAATGAGTAAAAATAAGATTGCAAGTGATTATAGTTTACAAGCCACACCATGTGATATGGAAGCACTTAAAATATATGCAGTAAAGTATAGATCTAATCTGATTCTGGTGCCCTGTGACTTTACCTAAGGTACTGAAACTATACAATAATCCTCATTTTCTCCTTTGGAAAAAAAAAAAAGGAGGGGTTGTTCCAGGTAATTTCTATAGTCATTTCCAGCTCCATTCCCCAGGTTTAAAATGTCATTTCACTAAAGCTGGTGTTAACTTTGAACTTGACCCCAGAGTCCACTGAGCCTGAAGTAGGAAGTTTTATTTACCACTGAGGCACTATAGAAGAATAACATGCAATGATTTACTTAGGTAAATACTTACTTCCTTCTTATTTGACTTTAAACAATGATTGTATAAAATGTCCTCTGTAGTTTATGGTTGTGATAGTTGAGGATTATTTCATTTTGTGAGAGAATTCTTTCCGTGATTATGAAAAATTAAGACAAATATGGAAAAGAAAAATGAACTGCTTACTGGATGAGCATTGCTGGCAGTTAACATTTTTATTTTCAGAAATCATAAACACTACATGACCGGTCTAGTGCCCTGGCCCCAAATCAATACAATACAAAATCCACAGAAATGGCAGTCTAAAGTGAGCTCCACATTTATTAAAACCTAGTTATATAATTACTGAGGTCTTCTCACTTAACATCTATAATTGCTACAGTTATACTAAAAGGTTGGGTTAAACGTGTTAAATGAAAACATGCTGGCTGACTTGTTTTGTGAATACACGTGAAGGTAATTCCTGCTCAGAACAGAATCCTTCCAAATTGGCATTATTATGAACCTAATAGTAGGTTCTATTTTCATAAATATGACTCAGATCTAGAAAGGAATTCATTAATCTATTCTAGCAAGGAGTTTAAGTTGTGAAAATATGAAGAGACGTCAAAGCATATACTTCACCAATGTAGCTGCAGGGATATCAATTTCTCCACTTTTCTGGTTAGAAACACCAAGCATCTACTCATTGGTCCCCAGCTCATTACTTCTCATCTGAAGGTAATCCTGCAGGCTCACCACGATTAGAACCATTTCTTCATTTGCTTGTGTTCCTATGTGTTGAGGTTTTGGGCAAAGAATTTAAAGTCCTTTATAGACACACAGTTAAACCATCATACTACTCATTCTCTGACGGATTAATACTACCTTTTGAAACAACTCTTTCACATCAGAGAACAGAAAATCATGTTTTTTTTCTGGGTTACATGCCAGTACCCTATGTGGGGGCTGAATTTATCTAGCATTTTGCTTTTTCTTTCAAGCACTGATTACAGGTCAACTAGCAACATGGTGATCATTTTTCCTGAGGGGAGACGGACAGACAGACTCATACACACACAGAGACACAGACACCCACAGAGCAAACAAGCTCTCCAAGATATAAGGTCACTGAGCAGATAGTACACTACAGTTGCCTTCAGTGATGTATTTCTCAGGTTTCAAAAGTTTGTCCCTCACACGGCTGTCCTATATTAAAGGGATAAAAAATAATGTACTGACTGTAGGGTGGCACCATGCATACATTCAACAAATGTTGAATAGATGAATTTAGGGCAATCTCCATCACTCACCTATTTTGAGACTGAACAGAAATCATTTGTATACAGATAATTTTTATATCTTTAAACACACACGGACAATTCCAGGAATGCTCTGATTGGAAACATGCATAAGCTATACATAACAAGTTTAATTATAATCTGTAATTAAGTAATACCTTTCTATTGCAGAAGCTGTAAAAAGGACAAAAATGCAGAAAATGGGGACTCAAAATAGGTGAGGGAACTTTCAAATGATGTGACTACCGAGAGTGGAGGAGAAGAAATAAAGAGAAGAATAAAGAGAATAAGAACAGTGACACTGGACCAAGAAGGCAGATTATGGCTCCTTCCAAAGGTGTCCAAGTGGTCTTTGCCCCCAGTGTTCACACGCCTTTCTACAGCAAGCCTGTTCAGAGGGTGCCAGCTGCATTCACACATGTCAACAAAGCTCGGGATCATTCTATTGATCGGCTATTTGGCTTGGCACCAGCATAGACCAGGACTGGTCTGAAGGTTGCTCCCTTGGATTGGAGACCATTTAGCAAGTGACATTGTGTGAAATCAATGACTTGTTACTGCTTTCATCTTTCTAAAGTTCAATAGCATAAGAGTCCTTAAGATTTAATGAACCTAGTGTGTTGAGGGAAGCTTTCAACCTGCTATATTTCTTCTAATGCACTCAAATGGCTTATATGGGAAATAATTACTATCTCACGTGGCAGGACAATTATGCAAACTAACAAATTTGTCAGTGAAGGATAACATGGCAGCAGTTATACATTTAAATAAGTTTTCCGGTGAAATCTGTGTTTATACCTTTTCGTTAAAAAATATAGTTGAAAAACTCCACACTGATTAGAAAACAAAGAAAATCAGTCACAATTGAATGCTCAAATATACACACACAAATGGAATAGATAACATTGTAGAGCAGTCAGTAGGTCTCTAGAGAGCCATTAACATTTCATATCCAAGGAGACTAGCCATTTATTCCTTCTAAAACAGAAAGCATTTTCAAAACAAGATCCACAAACAGGTAAGTGACAAAGCAGTCATTTTGAAAGAAGGCAAATTATAGTCGATGAAAAAACAAGGAGGAAATATCAGATATTTACATCAGCAGAAAGCATCAAAAAAAAAAAAAAAAACCCAGAAAAAAAGGAAAAGGGAAATATAAATAAATCAATGGAAAACATAACGAGAAAGAGGCTGTCATGTATTCCGGCTCAAGGATGATTTCCCTAAGTGGTATAAGGCAATGAAGAAACTCCTCTGGAACATTAGAGCACGGTTGTGTTTCAATTTTATTAACAGATTTTTGAATTCCCTGAACACATGACCAGAAGAACATTGTGGATACATTTCTATAAAGAGTTGTCTTGGAAGGCTTGCCTTTTGGTGACAAGAAGTAGGAATAAAATCATGGTATGCCCTCTTCTCAAGGCCATTCATATGTTTTCTTTGGAATAAGACCATCACCAGGGTCAGCAAAAGTTTGTCCAACTAAGGTTGAGGGTGCTAGTTCTTCTCAATAAAACAAGAGATAAAGGAGAATAATGCAATTGCTAACACATGACAACTAAAGCATGTAATACGTTTATGAAGGGTTTTTAGAGAAAACTAACTTTCCAGACTCATGCTGTACAAAATAATCCCCTGGGGGGGGGGGGGAATCTTTTACTATCTAAACTAATCCATGTCTCCTTCAAAGGAGTAAAATTCTCAACTTGTTTTCTTTCTTCAAATACATTTGATAATGATATTTAGTATTTCTGGAAGATCTATCCCAGGGAAAGGCCAACACACTGATTCTAGGCCTCATTGTAGTGAAGTTATATTTGCTCTTCATTTAAAGAAACATTTGAGAAGGACTACCAACACTGAAACACAAGTATTCTCTGATCTCATCTTTAAGTTCTAGAAATAAGGAACTCCCTCTTAACTCATCTCATAAGTCCAGAGAACCATAAAGGATGGTTATTTGCCAGTGAGATTAGACTTCTAAATGTACATATGATAGGAACAACCATGGAGCAGACTAGACTAAGGGGAACTCAGTGACTGCACTGTCAAGCTCTTCAATCAAAGCACTACTGTGATGACATCATGATGCTATAAAGACCTAGATAGTTTTACTGCAAAACAAAATGAATTAGTAAGTCCTGTACAGAATGTGTAAGACTCTCTGTTTCTGATTTATGTTTGTGAAACTCTTTCCAATAGGAATAAATAAAAAAGAAAAATATGAGAACCAAAAGTAAGATACAATATAATTCTCCAGGTACTGATCAACTTATTCCTCAAGGACCACTGCCATGGTTAAAATAGGCAGAAAATGTATTCAAAGGTATTTTCAAATATTAAGGTGACATAGAAATTTGCTAATAAAAATGTAAGATAATATTCTATTCCTATGAAGGTTCAAATTTTCACCTTATAAAAACAGAGGTGAGAGTTGTACATAAAACCAGAGAAAATTATCTTCTCAGCAGGTGGTCTCATTACATTCATTCACACTTAAAAAAAAAATATATTACTCTGAGGTCATGGAACATTTGACATACAGAAATGATTTCTTTGTCTTAAAGATCGCTTATTCTTACTTTCTTCAAATGCAAGAGAGGGGCAAGTTATATCACCAAACTCCTGTGAGAACAGCCCACATCAAAATCCCAAAACTGCAGATGTGGGCAGGGGTGGGGTGCAGAGAGAAGGGGACACTTATACACTGTTGGTAGGACTGCAAACTAGCACAGACATTTTGGAAAGAAGTATGGATAATCCTCAAAGAGCTAAAAGGAGAAACCTTCCATTTGCTCCTGCAATCCCATTAATAAGATATCTAACCCAAAAGAAAAAAAAATCATTTCATCACAAAGGACATTTGCACTCAAATGTTTATAGCAGCTCAATTCACAATCACAAAGACATGGAAACAATCTAAGTGCCCACCAACCCATGGATGGATAAATAAACTAATATATGTATACTATGGAATATTATTCAGCCGTAAAATGATAGAGACTTTATATCTTTTGTATTTACCTGGATAGAGTTAAAGAACATTCTCCTTAGTAAAGCATCTCAACTGTGGAAAAGCAAGCATGGTTTTGTACATGTACTGAATATTATTTTGTATATGCACTCAATACTAATTTGAAACTAGTACATGAACAATTGTAGGCCCACGCCAGAGTAAACTTAATCAAATTCAAGTGGGAAGAGAGGGGAGGGAGGGGACTTGGTAAGCTCCCACTTAAGGGTACAATGGAGGCGTATACTGCATACGTCCTGGGTAAGGGACTCAACTACAAGGGTGCTACCTAACGAATGCAGATAATGTAACCCAATCGTATGTATCCTTATATTAATCCAAAATGAAACAAACAAAAAAGCTAGAAAAAATGGTCAAAGTTAGATGTTTGAAAACCAGTGTGAGCTCACTGACTTCAATTTTTCCGAGAATCAGGCTAAAATGTACAGTGTTGGTTCAATATAGCTAAACAAGAGTAGAAATAAACCCTGACACTTACTACAAAATTAAGAGAACAGAAAGCAAATCAAACTGAGGGCTCTGAGGTCGAGATTAACCAGAATTATATGTATATATCTGTACACACACACATATAGTTATATACATGTAAATTACATATATTTAAATATATTACAGAGGGTTCCAAAAAGTGTGAACACATTTTAAGGAAGGAAAACCTGTGTTAAAATTGTAATATTCTAATCACATTTGAATTCTGTAGTTACAAGACTAACAGGATGCAATATACAAGATAAACATTATTGAGTATATGTGTGTATGTGTGTATATAGGTGTATATATAAACACACCCATCCTCCCCAGAAGAACTAAGGTGGAGTTTGGTTTGAGAATGGTAGTAAAAGTAGGTTAGCAAGAAAAGGGGAAAGAAGCAGGTTATTTGCCAATAATGCTGGCCAAGGTGAATTCTGAGCCTGACTATTTTCCCATCTTTTGTCTTTCCTCGATATTGCTTTCCCTCATAGATCCTTCTCTGGAATTAATGAATCCACTGTGAGGAAGGATGGTTTCCAGTTAACAGACACAAAAGGTTATATTTAGTATTTAAGAAAGCATAAAGAGAGCATAACTCCATTCACCTCTATCAAAGTTACTTCGATAAATGAGAATAGAAAACATTACTTTTTCTTCCTTATTGTAGAAAATTGATAGAATACTAAACATAATCTTTGTGTACAGATAGCATAACTACCTAGGGAATTAATTATTTGCTTTGTGCACACCTCATGCTTATGTCTCTTAAAAGTACTCCCAAAGCAATCCTTTGTACAGGTCCACTGCTATTCTGTTTTTCATAGGCTAATGTGCTCTGTGAGGTTGTAAAAAAAAAAATCAGTTGTTTCTTTGTTTAACAAGAGAAGCAGATGGAAAAAAATGAATAGAAAAGGAGGTACAGAGCAAAAAGTTTAAGTTAGTGTCTTTGACTTTGTGTTTGCTTTTGACCAATGGCAAATGGATTTTCTTGTCTCTTTCTGCATTTTAAAGAAAGTAAATTGCATTCATGTTTTTCTCAGAAATACTGTAAGTGCTAAAGGCATTGGTATGTGTCCTTGAAAAAGAAAATATAAAGCTCAGAAAAATAATGTTTATAGTGTGCACATTTCTTCAAAGTAAGAAGGAAGCATTCATTTCAATAAATAATGCCACAATTGAAAATTGAACCATAAACATGCAAGGTGGCCCCAAAATTGAAGGTAAAAGGGAATAAGACTATTAACCTTTTAACTTTTTCAGAAAGATGAAGGTGCTTGTGTTCTTCTTGGGGAAAATGCCAGGTTGTTTGCTACCTGAATTATCACAGAAGTATCATAATCTGGTCATGATTGATATCTACTCAAGAAAATACTCTAATAATACTATTTATATAATATATATAATATTCTAATAAATATTAGAAAAAATTATCTAATAATCATAGCATATGAGGCATTAGAGGGAATGAAGAGCTTATACATTGGATATATGAGACCCACATACAGGGTAAACCAAATTAGGAGTAAATGAAAAAAGCAAATAATACCATTTGTAAGTGGGCAAGAGATATAAACAGAACCTTCTCTGAAGAAGACAGATGAATGGCCAACAAACAGGTGAAAACATGTGCATTGTCAGTAATTCAAAACAACCCTGAGATATCACCTAACCCCAGTGAGAATGGCCCACGTCATAAAGTCCCAAAGCTGCAGACACTGGTACACATGTGGAGAGAAGGGAACACTTTTACACTGTTGGTAGAATTGCAAACTAATACAGCCTTTTTGGAAAGAAGTATGAATAATCTTCAAAGAGCTAAAAGTAGACCTTCCATTTGATCCTGTACTTTCATTCATAGGTATCTATCCAGAAGAAAAAAAAGAAATCATTTTACCATAAAGACATTTGCACTACAATGTTCATCACAGCTCAATACATAATCACTAAGATGTGGAATCAACCCAAGTGCCCATCAGTTCATGAGTGGATTAATAAACTGTGGTATATGTATACTATGGAATACTATTCAGCCATAAAAAGATAGAGACTTTATATCTTTTGTATTAACCTCCATGGAGGTGAACAACATTCTTCTTAGTGAAGTATCACAAGGATGGAAAGGTATCCAATGTGCACAATACCAATATGAAACCAAAAGATGATCAACTACATCCCCACATGAAGGAAGAGCACATTAAATTCAAGTGGGAGGTGGGGAGAAGAGAAAAAAGGGAGTAGGAAGGAGGATTGGTAAGCGCTCACTTAATGGGCACAATGTAAGGGTATATAGCACTCCCCCTGGGTGAAGGACTCAACTACAACTTGAACTTTACCTAACAAATGCAAAGAATCTCACCTAATCATTTGTACCCTCATATCAATCTAATTTTTTTTAAAGTCCTACAAATAGTACATTTTAAAAGCATTTTATGAACCTCAAATATGTTTCACCCAGGTCATTTAAAAGGCATTAAATAATTTGAATTCTAAAAACACAGAGATCCATAGAAACATATTGTGAATCTATACCTTGGCTGACACTTGAAAGATGAGTTGGGTTTGAGTAAGAAAGAGGGGACAATTATGGCTGAAAATTGCTTTGATCTATATTTTTGGTACATATATAATTCGCTGTCTCCTTAAATACACACATAGAAGCTTATTAATCCTACTTACTGCTGGTACTCTGCTGACAGCAACCTGAAGAACATGGAATGAATTAACCAGTGGGGAGGATTTGTCCTCCTGTATCTTCCCATTTTCATCATTAACAGGACACTTTAGGAAATAGCTGGGGAGTTGAGGGTATAGCCCAAGGCTATGGAACATAATTGAGCTCACAGACTCAGGGAGTCAATCCCTTCATTTAAGGTTCATTAGCCTAGGTTCCAAGGATCCCAGGGGGCGATTCCTTCCTACTTTGAATCCCCACAGCACACATCACCCAGACTATGTCTGTAGCACGACTTTAACACTTCAGATGAAATACTGTCTGTGAGCTTTCTGTCTTCCTATTGGTTTCTGTTAGCTTTGTCTTACCTCCCAATTAAGCTCCAGAGCTCCTTGTGGATAGGAACTATGTCATCCAGATTCTTTATCTAGGCCACATAGCTACTAGCAAATTATTTGACATAGCACAGGAAATAATCAATGTTTGCTTTTTGTCTACAACTTGCAAATGCTGCCACATCTTTGTGTTAATGAAATGATGCTTATGCCTGTATTTTAAAAGATGGCAGAAGAACAGGTGAATTACTAACAAGCAGGCTGTGCAAGTTTTTGTGTTTCCTGATTGTCAGTTAAAAACAGCTTAATTTGGTAAATGTGGCATTCTAGATTTGGAAAATGTAGTAAAAGCCATCTAATGCAGACTTCTTATTTATTCATGGGGAAACAGGCTCAGGGAGACAAAGAACATAAGGAGCAGAGTTGATATTGTGCAAAAAGTAAAGAAAACATTTGTTGTGGGTTTAATGTGTGCCGGGCAATTATTTCCATAAATAAAGAGGTGTCAGATGTGGGTCCCCTGGTCCCCTGGCACTCTGACTGAGAAGGCCACTTGGTGTTATTTCCAGGAGTTATTCCAGGTGGGGGATACTGTATATTTTATTTTCCCCTTTCTGTATTATTTTTGCCAGATACTCATGTATGCAGCAAAATATTTGTATTCTGCTACACAAAAATTGAAAGCATATGCTTCGTAGCTCGGCCTGCTCTGAATAACTTAATGATGAGAGTTTGAATCTGCTGTTCACCACAGATACTTCAAATCATCCCTTTGCTAGTTTTAGTTACCCCCGAAATGCAGACAAGAATGAGCATTCTAGTCATCTTTCCCTCTAGCTCTTGATTTGATTATTTTGAATTTTGTCCTCCGCACCAGGAGGTCACGGAATGTTCACATTGTCCTCTTTTCTCTGCTCTCTCTTCATCTTTTCTCCTCCATCTCTTTGAGTGGACTCATGCTTCCCACTTACACTCCTTATCCTTCTGAGGATTCCTTCTACCACTGCTCCTTCTTGTCTCATCTTGTACTTTGAGCATCACTTGCTTTTCCTCATCGAATTTCACACTATTCCCTCCTTCAGCACAGTCTAATGAACACAAGGCTGGACCATATAAGACATGGCTTCCTTGCTGTCTCCACGTGTCCAGCAACATATTCAGTCTTCTTTTGCTTTTGTCTGTAAAGTGCTATATTGTTATTTGCACTTAGTTTTCATCAAAGATAATCAACTCTATTTAAAAAAAAGAAAACAAGTATGGAATCTGTTAACTATAGCTAGCTACCAAAACTGGAAGGGATCACAATTTAAATGAGGATAACAGATTTTATATATATATATATATATATATATATATATATATATATATATATATATATATATATACACACATAAATACATACACATACACACACTTTTCCTTTGAAGTAAATTCTATTAACTTGACTACATGGTCAAAATGTAGCATATAGCACTTATACCATGGAGAAAGACAACAAAGTTTGGATTCCAGTCCTAAGAAGTTAGGTGTCATTAGACTTAAGACTTAGTAAGGACTTTAGATTTAATACAAAATAGATGTTTTAAAGTTCTAGTTCTAGTTTTAAAGTTCTCAACCTTCCTTCCTTCCCCTGGGGTCACCACAACATGAGGAACTGTATTAAAGGGTTGCAGCATTAGGAAGGTTGAGAACCATTGTTCTAGTACAAACATCCTTTCCTGGCCATCATTCATTGGGTTCAGTTGCTGTTTCGTGGCAGCTGGGCTGTTTTCACCCAGAGTGTTTTAATCAATGAGGGCAATTCTAATGCTCTCGAGGTGGCTCTTACCGGGGTGGGCTAAGGTTGACTTCTTCTGGAGTTATTGGTCTTAGCACCAGCCAGGCAGCAGTGCCATGGTGCATTCTGAGGCAGTATCTGTCTACCTTTTGAAATTGGGTTTTATTTTTTATTTTGAAACACCTTTAGAAATATTTATTAAACTAAAAATATTCCACTCACTTTAAATACAAAAGCAGTTATAAAATACTAGGTACTCAATCTCCCAACTTTGTACGTAAGTACATGATTATGTCTTTACATGTATTTACATGTATTCATTTTCAAACAGTAAAAGGGCACTAAAATAATGAAAATTATTATATTTGGCCAATTGAATTTTCTGTTCTTTTCTAAACTCATCATATGTATTTCTTACATTGTCATGAGGATCTAAGGGTATTTTAATTTGATGGCCAGAAAAAAATCCAATAAATACATTTTTAAAAGAAAAACACTCCTTAAACACCTGCCAAATGCTAGCTGTTTTGTGAAACAGTTAAATTTTCTAATGGGATATGAATTAGTTTACTTTGGAAACTTCAAATTTCAATTAATGTGTTATAAAGAAATAACTCCTAGCATGTGGGAATCAGAGGTTCTGCGAAAGTAGGGTTTAATATTAAATCTTAAACAGTGGGAAAGATCCAATTTTGGGAAAGGTTTTTTGCCACTTAAATCTCACTCTAGCTGTTCTTTTTTTTTTTTCATTCCACAAAGAGTTTACAAAAGTAAATTCCATTCTTTGGACATACAAGAAGAAAAATCTTTAAAAACCAAATTAAAAAAACTCTGCCTGAAGGATGATAAAAATTATTTCCATTTCTTACTCAAGTCTCAAAGAGCTTCCCCCATCTGTGTTAAAGAAATTATGAATTTCAATGTACAAATGAATATGACCAATCTACCTTCTAATTGCACTTCAGAATCATGGGGAAATCCTAAATATCATATAGATACTACATGGAAGCGAAGCAAAGAATTTAGGGATTAGATGAGATGTTTGGTGGTTACCATGAGCCCCTTATTTTGTATGACTAGAATTTAACTTATCAATAATTGCCCCATAAATATAAAAAAAGCAAATCTGACTTGTAGACTATTATTTAAACATAGGAAATTTAATAATGATAGATTCGCTAGGTAGACTGAAAACATTAAGTATTTCTAGAAAATAGTACTTGAGTGGTAAGAAAATTTGCTCACCTTATATAGTAGTATTCTTTGGATTTGGATTCCTCTAAAGTATTCAAAAGGATTTAAAATCTGTATTCTTTAACAATTTTTTTAATTAATCCTTTCTGCAGCAAAAGTAAAAAGTATTCTTCAGTTCAACCTAATTTCTAACTATCAACATTTTGAATTCTAAAATAGGTTTTCCCCAAATACTTTTTATAGATACCATAAAAGCATAAGTCAAAACAAATTATATATTTACACATAAATATGTATATACAGAATTTTAAATAATCATTCAAATGCCCAGGTCATTTATATATACAAACACACACACACACATATAATTGCATATTTAACAAAGAGATAATGTAAATAAAAACAATTAAAAAGTACTACAAAGTATTACTCATAAGTAAATAACGTAATAAAGCAGTGTTAAAACTATTGGACAATATTTAGACAAAAAAAGTTGCAAAATATCAGTATTCTGCAATTAATTATTAGGCTACCTGGTTATTAAATTAGAATTCACTTTCTAAAACTCTTGTGGACTCTTGTAAGTATATCTAGCTACCATTAAGAAAAAGTATCACAATTTAAGTTTAAAGAGTATATAATGTTGTATACTTTGTCCATGAAGAAAATTTTATGTTCTTATATACACAGAGTAGAAGATTCAGTAAAGGAAAAACTAATGGCCACCTTTTCCTTCCTCTTGTGCCCTCAACATCCACACAGCTACTCAAAATAGACATTTTTAATTGGTACAATGTAACTAGAAGATATTTTAGGAGTTGCTATTTCCATAAATTCTATTCTAACTTCTTTAATCTTAATGAAAATGGTACTTTCTGTCTAAAGCATCTAGGTATTAAAATATATTAGGACAAGTTGAAACCCACTGAGAGCAAGTGACTTAATTTAATAAGGTTTAATAGGTCACTGTCTTGCAAACACACAACTCAAACTGTATTTTTTGTCACATGACAAAGTTTCGAGGAATATTTATGGATTAATAGAGACACCTATTTACAAGTGTTACATTTATCTTTAAATTTTAATAACTTATTAGAATTATTTAAATGACTATTTAGAATTGCTAAAAAATAAAACAAATAGTAGACTAATCGTACTTTTCCATTGTTTTTTTCTTCTTAAAGTTATTTTTTTAAAGAAAACAAGAAGAAAAAAAAATCTATCTCAAATAAAAGTAGGAAACAAACCTTCCAATTGCACTAAAAATTAGACCTATATAAGGGCACGCGCTCACAGGCTGCTCTGGAAGTAGCTGCATAGTCTGAGTTCCTCCCAGGTAAAGTCACACAACCATAAGGACTTAAGTGCCTGGAAGGGGAGAACTGAGCAAAAGGAGAAATTGCAGGCAGGCCACTGACCTGGGGAGGCAGGACTGAGTCAGGAGACACACGGGCTGGGTGTTTTTGCACCAAACAGTATTGATTTAGCAACGTGGTAGAGAAAAAGTAGGAAAGCCAAAGCTCTGTAGTTGTTCCCTCTGGCCCACTGAAGAGAAGTAAAAACTATCACCCAGGTAAGGATCTGCAATGCAAATTCACTGTGGACCTATTGAATCCCTGCCATCCCCAAGTGTGGCCTTAGCCAAGGGACATGTGTTGGCAAAAACAGAGAAAGAGACAGTAGACAAAAATGCAGCTGCCCAATTCTTTAGTTGATCATCACCATGCTGTCAATAAACCTTGACTCTGAAGACAACGTCCCCACTGAAAAATTTTAAGAAAAGTAGTAAACCAATGTGATAAAAAAAAGTACCAAAAGAAAAATAAATGCCAGACCCCGCCCCCCAAAAAACAACAAACAAAAAAACTTTCACAATTTAGCTAAAAACTATGGGCACTTAAGTCTCCATAAAATTGAAAGAAAATATGGATTCTCTCTAAACAATAGCTTGAAGAAGAGCCAGCCGAAGCAAATAAAAATAAACGAGGAGACATCAGGAAAAAAAAAAAAAAAAACAACTGAAGAGCAAGTGAAACTATTACAGAAATAAAATCCACTTGAATGGCTAGTCCTCTCTTTTTCAAAATGGAAATCAATAGATAGAACCCAAAGTGATAATCCTCCAAAAAAGGAATTGAAATATATAAATGACAAAAAAAAAAAAGAATCACAAATTTTCCAAATTTAAAATAAAACTGCAGAAACACACAAATTCCCGCATAAACACATTTAAACAGGCATGCTACATAATAAAAGAGAAATTAGAAGAAAATATTAATGGGGGAAAAACCCCTAATTTTCCATCATTCATAAAGAGCTTTTCACAACCAGTAAGGGAAAAACCCACAATCCAATTAAAAAGTGGGTGAAAGATTTGTATAGGTAGTTCATCAATTTAAGAAACTAAAGAGAATTCTCAGAAAACATAAAAACTTTAAAAAGAAGTGCCTCTAATCATACAATAACAAGTTAAACCATCTATTAAGGAAAGACCAATGAAAACTTTGAGGTACTGTTGGTAAATATCAAAAATGTTGACAGAGATGTTAGGAAATATTCTCTTAGCACTGTTTGAAGGAGGGAAAGATTGTATAAAGACACACTGGAGGAAAATTTGGCAATCTGTCCAAATGTAAACTATACAACATTTTCCCACAATAATTACATTGCTAGGATTTTATCATACAAAAAGAAAACAAAACAAAACTGAAATGTGTTTATGTAAGTAGCCAGTTTAATTAGGTCACTCTGTCCTAGTGATTATCCACAAGTGAGTTCTTTCAAACAATTCCCATTTTCCTTTTTTCTCAATTTCCTTCATTTCTTTACTTCTAAAACCAAAAATTTCAAAAATGAAAAATTTTTCAGCACTACGTACCCTCAAAATGTGAATAGATCAAAGATCTGAATTATTTGTGTTTTAGAGATGGCGGGAGAATGCTGTTGGTAAATCAGGCATATTTAAATTTTTAACATACAGATCTCAATTTGCAGTAGCTGATTAAATTTAAATTTGGTACAAATTGGATTTTTATGGGCTCACTATATTTAACATGATCAGAAATTGAAATTCTGGAATCGGAAGAACTTGATAAGTTTTAAGAAAAAATAAAGAGTCCAGTGACCAGGGAGTGGCCACTGGCCTGGGCTATATACATACATAACCCAAAGTCCATGTTCTTGTAACTCAGCATTAATATTTAAGAGAGATTATTGAGCAGTGTGAGAAAGACATAAAAGGAGGAAAAAGAAACTAAAATCTGTAAAAAGTAGACATCACCTGTCAATATAAAATTTATCTCAAATTTTCTAAGATATGGCTCCATTTTTTTAACCTCTGTAATGGGATATTATATCACAGTCCACAATCTCCTGATTAACAAATAATAGACAAATGTCTTTAAATTCCTAAAAAAAAAAAAAAAAAAAAAAATTCAAAACGTAGTTAGGACTCCTTGTTGCCTCACAGAGAAGCATGAAGCCTACTACCTAACTGAAGAAGGGAACCAAGTCGAAACATCAGTCTTTGGGGCAACAGGTTTTCCCTTTGAATCCTTTGCTCGATCATATGTTTTGAATGACAAGGTACTAACCATGATTTCTGCAAAGGAGATGGAGCAAAATAAAAACAGAGACTTTAAACATCGAGAATATCATCACTCCATTTGTTCTGTTCCTTTACAGGTCCTATGTAATTGGACTTGAAGCTAGAGAACAATGTTATCTTTTACAATGAACTACCAGATTCAGATGTCAAAGAGACAGCTGAAGAAAATTGCTTAAATGTAAAATAAATGAACAGCTACAGAGTAAACCAAGTCTACTTGCCTCAGCCTTGTGTTATTAACCAGAGGGGTGATTAAATTCCACAAAAATCAATAAAGATTTGCAGACTGTAACTTCAACAAAGGTTTGATTTGTGAAATAATAGTCCAACTTACTGCATTCCTCACATGCACTGGTGTTCTAAAAATCGTAAAGGCAAATATTCACATTGAAACCCCAATGCAATATTTTTTAGAACTCTCTTCTTTTTCAATATTTAAAGTTGCCAACAGAAAATAAAGGGATATATGGCCAGTGGTTTCCATTTATCCTATTGAGGACATTATTCTCTTCCTTGACTTTTATTCAAAGAATCTGGTTCTTTACCCAACATTTGGCTCTCTACAACACATTAACACTTTATGATGATAATTAATAATTTTTTATTCATTGAGTCCCTTCTAATTATATCTACATTTCCAATGACTACCTCATCTTGGTGGAATTATTCCTTAAGACTGGGTAAACATGGGAACTTTATTCCAAATACAGCTCCTTAAAACTTAAAACTGCCTAAGAAACTTAAAAGAAAAATCCTAGTCTCTTGGATTTGGGGCAGCTAGTTATCAATATAATGTATTCTATGTTAGAAACAAATTGCTAACAGTAGTGTCACAGGCCCTGTTTGTTTAACACGCCCTGCATGCTGCACAATGAACTGAATTGCTCACTGTTTTTCATGATAATAATGATCATATCATTGCCCATTCCTACCTTGCAAAAAATGCATATTCTGCAATTTTGCTGGCCAATTTGAATCAGAAGATTAAACTGCAAAATGAAAATATTTTAAGGTAAATGGCCTATGTATTCGAGCAGTGCTTACCCAACAATAGAAAGGTGAGACACTCCAAAGAGAAGAAAGGAAAAGGCTCCTCCATGCCTCGTTCTGATTCTGAGGAGGTGATATGAATTTGCAGCTTGATTTTTATGTCCTTACAGACAATCCTTCACCTTATCACAACCACACAGCTGTTAAAAGTAATAATAAAAAGCCTAACACTTATATTCAGAAGACACACATAGCTGAGGAGCCACATAGGAACAGAGTCTGATGTCAAGAATTGTGACTCTTTCCCCTGCTGAGGAAAAAAAAAATCTGCTTCCTAAACAATGTCACATCTCATGTCGCTAGGCCAAGAGGAACTCGAAAAGGGTCCAATGTTTCACCTTATTTTTGAAGTCAGGGGATTATAAAGAGGGAGTGCCCATAGTACCAAGCTCAAAAGAGAAGTTAACAGGTGTAGGGAAAATAAGAAATCATAGCTAAATGTATCTTTATTTACAAAATATTCATTATAAAATTTTACAAAGAGGCGACCAACACATAGAGAATATTTTGGTAGGTAATCTGTAAAATTTCGTAACAAATATTTTGTAAATAAAGGTACATTTAGCTACAATTTCCTATTTTCCCTATGTAGGGGGACTTTAGGCATGACTTTTGGGATACCCTGTATTATGGAAGAATGTTCTCACAGCAGTTTGGAGCTGGACTGATTTTGTACCACATCCAATAAAGAATGAAATGTCTTTAAATTCACCATGTTGTGTGTCTGCTTACACCGCTCCCAAAGGTACGCAAATTTCAGTACTGGGGTTAGGGAGATGTGGTTATCCTTCTTTTTCTGTTTATGGTGTGCCGTTGAACTTGCCTCACATCCTTCTATGCAATATACCATGATCAGAAACACGGATTTATCATGCTGTTAGGAAAAAAAAAATATCATGTTCTGGGTGGCAATTGAGTTACCAACATTGGTAAAGTACTAGTTGTTTCATGAAACCTGCCACATGACTCAAACTAACAAACAGTATTGGTCAAAGACATTGACCACTGATAGTGCATTTTACATATATATATATATATATACAAAAACTACTCAAAATACTACTTCAAATCAACTTAAATAGAGTCCAAAGGGTCACCAAGGGCCTCTCTCTCTATATATATATTTTTAATAACAATGGCAATGTTTAAGATAAGGACTAGAAACAAAAACCTTGTAAAGAGCGAACGGACATAAATACATTCAGAAAAGGAATCAGACAATTGCAACATCAAAATATTAAGCAATAATAATAATACTAATGTAAAGAAAGTAACATTCACATTGTCAAATAAGAGTATGTCTATTATAGAATGGTTTGACTCTGAGATTCAGTATGGAGTCATCTGTTAACTTCTTTTTTTTTAATATCAAAAAATAGACAACTAATACTTATAAATAAAAGTAAAAGATAATTTCAAAAAAACAGATCTCTATATTTTTTAGTAAACAGGACCTCTATTTTTTAATAAAACCTCTCTATAAGGCTTTGTATTTACATTCAGTACTGAGCAGCTTAATGAAGCATGATCA
>CAUYPK010091589.1:0-39753 GCA_963574355.1 Loris lydekkerianus | reverse complement strand
TAATAACCAGAATCCATAGAGAACTCAAATGTATTAGCAAGAAAAGAACACATGATCCCATCTCAGGGTGGGCAAGGGACTTGAAGAGAAACTTGTCTAAAGAAGACAGATGCACGATCTACAAACACATGAAAAAAGCTCACCATCCTTAATCATCAGAGAAATGCAAATCGAAACTACTTTGAGATATCACCTAACCCCAGTAAGAGAAGCCCACAAAACAAAATCTCAAAACCAGAGATGTTGGCGTGGATGCAGAGAAAAGGGCACACTTCTACACTCCTGGTGGGAATGCACACTAATACGTTCCTTTTGGAAGGATGTTTGGAGAATACTTAGAGACCTAAAAATAGACCTGACATTCAACTCTATAATTCCTTTACTAGGTTTATACCCAGAAGACCAAAAATCACAGTATAACAAAGACATCTGTAGCAGAATGTTTGTTGCAGCCCAATTCATAAGTGCTAAGTCATGGAAGAAGCCCAAGTGCCCATTGACCCACAAAAGGACTTTGTGGTACATGTATACCATGGAATACTATGCAGCCTTAAAGAAAGATGGAGACTTTACGTCTTTCATGTTTACATGGATGGAGCTGGAACATATTCTTCTTAGCAAAGTATCTCAGGAATGGAAGAAAAAGTATCCAATGTACTCAGCCCTACTATGAAGCTAAATTATAGCTTTCGCATGAAGGCTATAACCAACTATAGCACAAGACTATGGGGAAAGGGCCAAGGAAGTGGAAGGGAGGGGGGAGGTTAGGGTGGAGGAAGGGTCATGTGTAGGGCCACACCTACGGTGCATCTTAGAATGGGTACAGGTGAAACTTACTAAAGGCAGAATAGAAATGTCTACAAACAATAACTAAGAAAATGCCACGAAGGCTGCATTGAACAGTTTGATGAGAATATTTCAGATTGTATATGAAACCAGCACACTGTACCCCTTGATAGCACTAATGTACAGAGCTATGATTTAACGAAAAAAAAAAAAAAAGTCTATGGTGATAAAAGTGAGAGGATGGTTATCTCAGGATTGGTAAGTCTTATTGACTGGCAGGTAGCATAAGGGAATTTTCTGGGGACATAGAAATGTTTTATATTTGATCTAGATGGTGGTAACACAGGGTTTTACATATCTCAAAAAAAATCACAAAACCATACCTTAAGATTTGTTCATTTTACTATATTGTAAAAAAACCCCAAAAAACCCCAAGGCTTTTGTGGCCCTAGAGAACATGCCTTTAGTTCCTTCTCTGACTTCCTCTCCTAACACGCTTTTCTTTATTCACTTCCCATTCCTCCAGCACAGTGAGCATGCTGCCACCGCAGGGCCTTTGCACTGACTTTCCCCGCTGTCAGTACTCTCTGCCCTCAAATATCCTCTCAAATACTGCCCTTCACTTTATTCAGGTCTCTCGTTGCTTGGTTCTCTGGAAAGCAGAGCCTCGGGCAAGGATTAACTGTTAGAGCTTTATTTGTATCAGTTTCCTAGGGCCGCTGTGATAATAAATTACCACAAACTGTTGTCACTTAAAACAACAGAAATTACAGCTGTTGGAGCTCTGTAGGCTGGAACTCTGAAGTTAAGGAGGCTAGGCCATGCTCCCTGGGAAAGCTGGAGAGGAGACTCCTTCCCTGCCACTTCTAGCCTCTGGTGTCTGTGGCCCTTCTTGACACGCCTCAGCTTTTAGACACAGTGCTCCAATCTCTCCCTCCATCCCCACACCGTCTTCTCCTGAGGTGTCTCTTTCTACTTCCAAGGACAAGAGACTGGACCTCATTTTAACCTTACACCTGCAAAGACCTTGTCTCCAAACACTGCAAAGTCAGGTTCACTTCACTGGGGGTTAGGACTTCAACGTATCTTTTTGTGGAGCACAATTTGAACCCTCAAGTGAGCTCACAGGCTTGACACACAGACAGGCGGTATGAAGAGCTGTGCACCAGAACAGTCCACTGGAGGGAGAAAAAGTGTGGAAATTAATCTCCCAGGGTCCTTCCGTCTCCTGTTCCTGTCTCACACTGGTTAAAGTTCATTGGGGGGGGATTAAATGTTCCACATTTCCATGTCGCATCATTCAGCCCCATTGGCAGTTGCTCAGGAAACAAGGCGCTGCAGCATGGCACTCTAGCCAAGTTTGCAGGTGGAAAGAGAAGACTGTGGCTGTGAGACTCAGGCAGGGACCCACAGGGCCCCTCATGAAGGCAGCTCTGGCAACTGAGAAGTTGAGTGGCTAAGGAAGGGACAGGTTGTGCACAGACAGGCCCCAGGATTGGTTCCAAGGACAAGAGCACCTTATCAGGGAGGCCTTCTCTGACTCTGGCACACCTAACAGAAGCTCCTTCCCCACCTGTTTCCCTGTTTCACCTACTCATTCTTCCTAGCATTTATCCTCACTAGATTTATTATAATATATAAATATTATTTATTTATGTGTTTATTTGCTATGTCTCATTTTACCCACTACCCACATTCCACACAAGCACAAATGTTCTCTGCTTGTTTGTTCTCCGCTTTGTTCAATGCCTAGCATAGTACCTGGCACACAGTAGGCGCCCAAGACGTATTTATTGAATGCTTTGATAAATTAATGGCTATAAAGAAGTGAAAAAGGCCCCATCTCTGCAGTCTTTAGGAGAGTGAGTGGTGCTGGTCAGGGCCTGGATTCAGCAAAGGGCATGACTCCATTTCCAGGGCTCCAGGGGCTGCTAGGATCATGGCTGCACAGCCTCTGGGTCACCAGAGGAAAAAGCAGACCAGAGGGGACTTTCTTCTCACTTGGACTTGGAGAGCTGAAGAGGAGAAGGTATTGCTCTTTGCTGAGTCCCAGTCACAGAGTGAAGAGTCTTATCTTCCTCTGACCACACTGACCTCTTCCCAAACCTCTGAGTTATTTTCTATTTCTGGAACCAAACCAGGACTTCTCATCCTGAAATGCCAAATAAATATATCTTCTTTATTAGCTGTGGCACTATCATATTTTAAAGTAAAAATTAAGCAAAAGAACTCAACTCCTTATTATTTTAATGCACAAACAAGATTTTCTGTGCCACACTTTAACAATTCTCCATTTCACTTTCTTCGGGTTCTGCATGTTTTTGGTTCAAAATAATCAATATGATTTTTAGTCACATTCTTTTTCCTGTGCTATTTTCTCTGCAGAATCTGCTATATAAAGTAATCTATTTTTGAAATATGTAGGAGCCCATACTGGATTATAGATGAAAAGGAAATTGTAACACATTCCAGGTGACTGTAATCCATTCAAAATGCTTTTTATGATAATTTTCTCTATTAATGTGAAAAATGTGTATAATAACACAGGTGGAAATTTTCTATGTTGAATAATACACTGTGTGTCTCTTACACAATATCAGAAAGCAATGACAGCTTGTTATTTTGCCAAAATAAATATACTCCACTAGAAAAATAGGCCTAAAGCTAAAACTGTGACATGGTGACATTTTCCTCACCACAAATTATTTACCCAAGTTCATGACTTTTCCAACTTGAAGAAAACCATACAGAACACTCCCACGTAGGGCAGCTTTCGTTTTGGTGAGGAAGGCTTTAGTGTGTGTGAAGTGTCAAACCTACTTGGTCCAGACTGGATTGTGTATCAGTGACTGTCTGGGTTCCTGAGGACTTGTGACTTCTGGCAAGAAGGCCAGCAGAGCACTCAAGCTCTTTCCTGGCCAACTCCCCAACAGGCAGGGAGTTCCTATGTTATATTAACTAACACAAATAATCTCTAGTTTTTTTTTTGTTTTTTTTTTTAATAGAGGTCATTATACTTCTCTAGCATACAATTTAACTTTCAGAACAAAAGATTTTTTTCTTTTGTTTTTAGGACTCGTTTCCATTTAGAACTAAGTCATAATTTTAAACTTGTTTCCATTTAGAACTAAGTCATAATTTTAAACTCTTTTTTTATTAAGAGAATACATTTTAACTATCCTCTTGACTATAAAATAAGGGGTTATATCTACGCTTAATCCTCTTCACAGGGAGTACAAAACCTGAATTGTACATTAGTCTTTTATGAAATCTGGAGATTGAGAGACCATCACTAAATAAGTTTAAGCCTATTTTTTTCTGGCTTTCATGATATTTGGTTGTTTGCCTTAATTCTAGTGTCCCAAAGTTGGATATGTCTAAAGTACAATTAAAACTACCCACGTGGAGACTCCCGAGAGAGTTCTTCACTTCTTTCCCTCTTTCGGAATCTCTGGTGCTTTTTACTTCTTTTGTATCCCTGAAAGTCCTGTCTTACCACTGGGGAAAAAAAACTAAATAGTTAATTGCTTTCTAATTATTTATTTTCAGATGCCATAATGATACAAATACAAAAAGCAAAATAAAACGAGAACTCTGCTTCTAAAACAAAAACAGTAATAATCCTAATTTAGTATTATAAGTATTAAGATTCTAAAACATGGGTCATTTGAGACTTTGCCTTATCAGTAAAATGTAAAAGAGACGTATGTTCCTGTAAGGAGAATTTTAGCCACTTTCCTCTCTCCCCTTATTATTGTTTTAAGATTTCAATTCAAATGCACTCCCTGAAAATGGACAAATTTTCGAAGTTTTAAATCAAAACCACAACCTTTTTATTGTAACCCACAAATTCGGACTCTCCTGACCAGCTATTTTTAATTATGCATTTAGTCTTTAGAAAGCTCGAGGGACTATGAGAGCCATACTTTCCTAATGGGATCCCTCACATCTCCCAGGAGAGCAGCTTTGCCTAGAAAAGGCAATTGTTTTGGTTGAGCAGGAATTAATGTCCAAGGTGTAGAGCGGGAAGTTGACTTGATTCCATTTTCACTAGCTGAAGTCAGAGACGTTAAATCGCAAGTTTCAAAATAGGAATAGATACGGAATTCCAAAGTGAGCTGCCAGGATGAAAACTTCCAGTTAAAATACTGAAGACCAGTTGCAAGAGTCTAAGACTCCTCACTCAAGGGGGGAAATAAAGGTGTCTATCTGAGAAGTGGAAATTAAAGAGAGATTTTATCAGGAATGGTTGTAATAGTTGATTTTATGTGCCACCTTGGGTAGAAGATAAGGTGTCCAGATGAAACATTATTTCTGGGTGTGTCTGTGAGGATTTTTCTAGGTGAGATTAGGATTTCCATCAGTAGTCTCAGGAAAATAGTTTGCCTTCCCTGGTGATGTTGGCAGCATCCATATCTGTTGAGGGCCTGAGTAGATAGAACAGGAGTTGTCTCCTTTTTTCCTCCCTTACTGCTAGGGCTGGGACATCTCATCTTCTCTTACCCTTGGATTGGGATTTTTGCCATCAGGTCCCCTGTTTCAGGCCTTCAGACTGAGACTGAATTCCACCACTGTTTTGAGTTTCCTTCTTGCAGACAGCACACCATGAGACTTCTCAGCTTCGTAACTGTGTGAGCTAATTCCTCACCAAGTCCTTTTATAGATATAGACACAGATATAGATATGTATCCAACTTGTTTTGTTTCTTTGGAGAATCGTGACTAATACAAGAGTGTTTTCTAGATGAGAGCTGAGCTATGATTACCAGCACCAAGGATGGGTTCCATAGGCCAGGGAACAGTTACCCACAGTTGGGGGCATAGGAGATTGTTTTCTGGCTCCAGCCCTGGAAACCTAAAGATCAAGAGAGTGGGACTTCTTTGGCAAAATGGAAAAGAAGTGCTGTTGTCAGGATTGGTCTACATTCTCCAGGTTTATTAGAGCAAAGCAGTCTGAGTGTCTGTATGGACCAGATGTGGGACATGCAGAAGAAAACCATCCTGGAGCCCCTCCATTTGAGTCCTGCTCAAGAAAGCTGCTGGGGTATAGATGGAGCATATATTGGGATTCCTCCAGAGGGAGGCAGTTTGGAGGGGACTTAAGAAATCCAGATATGAATGGGGGGAACAGGTAGCCAAAAGAGTGCCACTGCCGGTGTTGTAGGACCCAGAAGATGGGTCATCTAAGAACATATGAAAATACCCACAAGAGAGCACGGGTTTGAGATTTGCCAGGAAAATATGATGCCATCTTACAACTGCCCCAGTGACGTGTGGACTTTCTCTCCTTTTGTTCCTCCGTTCTCTTCTCTGATGCTGGAAGGTCAAGACCAGCAGCTATCAAGAGTGGCTGGGATGAGCAAGGGAAGGAGTCGGCTGCAGCTTCTCTCTCAGAGGGTGAAACCCGTCTGTGACCAGCACTAGTGGGGGAGGAGGAGATAATTCTTATCTTTGAATAAAGATCAGAGTATTTAGCAATATTTTGGTTCAGACATTCTCACAGAGAGACTGTAGTGCTTTCTATTACTTAGGTAGAACCAACAAAGCTACGTCCTGTGGCAGGAGTAGAACTGCCCTTACCAAGCAAGTTTAAAACGACAGTGAAAAAAACATGACAAATGCTCTTAGGATTTCACCCCAGGAGAACCGCTCCTTCAATGAATTGCTTTTATGACCAGCAAGAGTGATGGATGTGTTTTTTTAAACCACTTTCCGATGAGGTACCTAAAACATGGTGAATCACTTTCTTCCCATGTACAGATATGAGTGAAAATTCGATCAGTGATGGAATTCCCAGGGATGGGAAAACACAGAGCTCTGTCCTACCTCTATCTACTTCTGCACTGTGGATCTGTATGTTACAACAGTTACCCAGCAGTATGTATGTATAGCTCTAATAGGAACAATGGAAGTGCTGGGCAGAGAGTGAACAGAGTAAAGATTGTTAGACCGAATCTAAAACAGCCCTCGGGAAGCTTTAGTGTTTCTTAGGGAGACCCATCTCTTAAATCCTTCCCATCAAAACTTACAATTTATAGGTGTCAAACCCCTTTAGTACATATATAAGTGATCTCAATGGCTTATCACCAGTTTTTGTGAAATGCAGAGGGCACATACTATTTAGCTGTATTGTACAGAGAAAAATAGCTAGTTGTTGCTGACCACACATGCTGTGCTTAGCATTTATACTCAATATCCTGCCAGCACTAAGTTCATACATAATTCCATTAATTTCTCCACTTTAGACATGATGAAAACAGAGGCTTAGGCTAAGTAATTTGTTTACAGTCAAACACTTAGTAGAAGATGGAGCTGAAATTTCAACTTGGATATTGATGCCAACCTGTCTCCAAATTCCTAATTTTGAATCTCTGCTCAGATGAACAAACATGGGACTCAGACATTAAGTGACTCATTTGTGGGTCTTCTTGGCATTAACAAACATTGGTCTTATATAACTTTTTGTCTTCATGTCATTGGAGATCTTCAGGGGAGCTCTTTAGCTTTTAATAGAGAGAAAATTCACTAAGCTATAGGAAGGAGATTAAGCAGAAAATAATTTTTGCCAATGAAAAAAACAGGTCTCGAAAGATAAATTGATTAAGCATTATACAAGGTATCCATGTAAGAAAAACATTTGTACTCCCTTAATATATTGAAATAAAAAAGTTTAAGTAAATCATAGCTATACATTAGAAAATTTGGTAGCCAGTAAAAGTGGTTAATAAAGATTTTTTAGATGAGAAAACATTTTTCCATTCCAAGCAGAAAA
Source organism: Loris lydekkerianus (assembly GCA_963574355.1). NCBI lineage: Eukaryota > Metazoa > Chordata > Mammalia > Primates > Lorisidae > Loris > Loris lydekkerianus. The sequence goes on along the minus strand of CAUYPK010091589.1, from coordinate 32,196 downwards.
AGTGGCCTATTAACTATTAATGCTTGCAAGTCTATTTAATATGTATCTATGTAAATATACATGACATACACTTACATGCATATATGAAGCTAGTTCTATGTATATATAATAGTCTCTTTTTAAAATGGAAAAGTTTAGAATGAAATGTACCAAAATATTAGCAGTATTATCTCTGGGTGGTGAAATTATAGATATTTTTTACTTTTTCTCATATACGTTTATTTCCCCCCAAAAGATCAATCATATTTTTCCCCACTAGTTTTATTACTATTTTTCTGATTATTTGCTTAACAGTTTTATTAAGCTATTACTTATATACCATCCAATTTACTCATCTTAAATATACCATTCAATGCTTATTAAATTTATAGCATTGTGGATCCATCATCACAATCTAATTTTGATCATTTCCATCACCCTGAAAAGACTCGTTAGGCCCATTTTCAGTCACTCCTTATTTTTACCACCCTAGTCCCAGGCAATTCCTTGTCTACTTTCTGTCACTTTTACTGGAAGTTTCATATAAATGGAGTCATACAACATATGGTCTTTTTGGCCTGGATTACTTTATGTTCTTTTAAAGAAAGGAAAATGAATAAATAATACTCTTTGATTCTTTGCCTTTCTCATTAAATCCAAACAAAATCCCATTTTCTACCTTTTCATACTAGGATAACTAATTATCAACAGTTGTTCCTTTACTTCTGTGGTTTTAGACAAATGATCAAATCCCTTTCAGACCACAAGAATAATTTGTAGAATGGTAAAGCTATTCCTGATGTTTCAAGGATGTCTATTTTTTAATTCCTCATGAATTTCTCTCTATTAAAAAATCTATTTATAACCATTTTGTTCTTACCATGGGAGCAGTTGTTTGGACATGTCTTATACTCTCATTTTATTGACAGAGACATTGACACCAGCACTGATGTGCAAGGGCTTTTTAATCAAACAGCCTTGATTCCAGTTGTGAGCCCCAGTTCCCAGAGTCAGTGTCCTGGTGAGTGTCTTGGGAATACTAGTCCCTACCTTTAGGGCTGAATGGAGACCTGCGCATGCTTTGGGTAAACTAATGATTGTTGGTGCTCCTTTGAAAGGATATTCCTTAATTCTTCAAATTCTCTTTAAAGGAAACACAGGGTTATGTAGCAAAACAAAAGCCTTGCAGTTCATCAGAGTGCATAGAAGATTCCTTGAGGGTCTCATTCCTGCTCCAAGCAGCTCATCTGCGTCTTCCTTCCAACCCATTCAATACCTTTCCTGAAAGTATTGATAAAGATCGTTTTCTCTATTTCATTACATTTCCAAAGTGGAGTATTGTTCTTGTGGGTCTGCCTCATAGAAGATTTAATGAGATAATAAATGTAAAAACACTGCACACTGTCTAACACTCAGTGGATAGTATATAAATGGCGACTATTCTTAGTATCATGACCCAAACCAAAGAGACTTTGAGCTCTGTAATGACAGGTGACATGCAGTCCCTTTCTCCTCAAGTTCCTTTCCTTGAAACGTTCTGTGAGAAAAGACATTTTAAAAAAGCATTGGTTGACCTTGAAACATTCTCAGGTGCTCTCTGATGTATTTGTAAGTGAAACTTAATATATATAGGGGATATACTTCCTGCTTCATACTGATATGGTAAAAAAGCCACAAGGTATTTGGCCTTTGGTAATTTTTATGTAGTACAATATTTTAAATGTCATTCACCTTAAACATGATAGAAATTAACAGGATGAAGGTCAACTGGGGGGACAAGCCCTGACCAGGGCAGTGTTGCTGAAAGAACACCGTGGCAGGTCCTGGCCATCAAGCCGAGGAGAAATGGCAAATTCTTTGGTAATAATCATTTTACTAGAATCAAAGGGTAGTCCAGAAAGCAGCTGATGTTTTCTTCTCTTCAATGTCCTTGAACCTCCTTTGTGCAGGAGTGGATAAGAAAGGAGGAAAAAAGCCTCCAAAAAACGAAGTGAAGAAAGCAATGTCGGGCCCCTTCCCCCCAGTGTGCGTTCCCAAAGACACGCCACAAATTTCAAGAGTGTTCGGTAGTCGTGCAAAAGATTTGACTTGTCCCCAGATCCCTAAACAATCGTGGGCATGTGATTTGGTTTTGGCAGCATGAAGCGGAACAACTTCTAGGCGCAGCCCCTGTGTGAACATCCACAGGAGACAGGCCCTTAGGCGCTCTGCAAGCCGCCCACCAGCCAGCTCCCCATTGCCTGGGACCTCGGCCCCCTCGCAACCCCCAGCTCCGCTCGGACCCCTACTGCTCCCCATTCTCAACTGTGTGTTTCTCATTGTGCAGGTGATGGAAGCCCCCGGACGCCCAAGGTTCAAGGCCAGTGACTTCAGTTTGTAGTCCCCTCGGTCCCAGGTTACTTTGTCCCTTCCACTGGGCCCTCTGGCCGCCTGCCCTCCCTCCCGCCTCCAGCCAGGCCTGCACGGCCTCTCCATTCCGTCCTGCGCTTCCTCGCCTTGAAGGAGAAACTGTCTTCTGATTCCACACTTGGAGACCACCGTGGGTGTGTCCGTCCCAAGCCTTCCTAGCCCTCCCCGCCATCCCTTTTGAAAGGGGAGAGGCGAAGGTGAGCAAGAAACCACCCGCAAGTTTTGACAGCTGCTGAGGAAGACTAATGGGTTTCTAAGGAAACAGAGCGGCAGCAGCCATTTTAGTGGCATTTGCTGTATGAAGAATATATAGACACTGACATCCCCTCCCCACACGCACGCCCTGGCGCCTGCCCTCTCTCCCGGCGTCCCAGGCCCCGAGGTGAGGGTGGGGCTCGGTCTCCCGGGACGCGGCGGACACCTGTCGCAGGTGGCCGGCCACCCGGGGTCGCCACCTCCCCACCCCTCGGCGGGCGGGACCGCGGGGCTCCCCACCCCGGGCGCCGCAGTGCAGCTGCGGGCGGGCGGGCGGCTCGGCCCTCGCGGTGCCCGCGTTCCGCCCCCCGCCCGCAGGCCGCGGGAGCCCGCTGGGAGGGCGGGCAGTCGCGGGCGCGCCGGCGGCGAGGCGGGCCCGGAGGAGCGGGGTCCGCGCGCGGCGAGGCGGGGGCGGAGGCAGAGTGAGCGCCCGAGGTCGCCGCAGCCGGGGACACCGCGCGCCGCTGCCCAACATGGTCGCTGCGCACGCCGCCCATTCTTCTTCCTCCGCCGAGTGGATCGCCTGCCTGGATAAGAGGTATCTCGGGCGGAGTCCCCAGGCGGGGGCCGGGCTCCGCGGCGCGGCCCGGGTCCCCAGACCTCTGCGGGCACCGCCGCCCAGAGCCGCAGCGCAGCAGCCCGGGACCCGGGCGCAGCGCGGCGGGGCTGCAGGTGGCTGGGTTCCCGAGAGGGGGAGGGGGCTGAGGTCCTCGTCCCGGACGCGGGAGCACGCAGACCCCCGCCTTTCGTTCGGTGCCACCTGCACGGGATTATTGCACGTGGTGGAGAAATTCAGCGCAGTGCGGGGAGGGGGGTGCACCAGCCTCTCCAATCCCCTCGCCCCGCCGCCACTCCAGGCTCCACTCCTGGGTGGGGGTTATTTTCTCTCGGCATCACCGGACCGAAGGTGATGTAGTAGTCCCGCTATCGGGCTAGTAGGGGTGTAATTTAAGTTTTATGGAGAGGTAGGGGACAGGCAGGTGCCGAGAAACATTTCTTTTTGTTGTTGTTCCTGAAAGCAAAGTGTGAGGGACCCAGGGGAGCTGCCAAGTCCTTGCTGAAATTCGCAGCTCTCTGCCCCCGCATTTGATGGCTCAAGGTCTGGGTTAGGAAGGTCACGCGGGAGGCTGCCTTCGTCTTAAATACCTGCTTCTCCGGGAAAGACCGTTACTCTAAAAAAATTAAAAACGTAAAGCATGTAAGTCCCGACGACAGCTCTCTCTAAGGAGGAGGCTGAGTGTAACAGCGAAGTGCGGTTGTTACCAGGCTCTGACAGCGTAATTTTGTTTGTCCAGATTGCAGGTTCAGCAGTAAACATTACACAGTATGTTAGCAATTAAAGTTTATTACCCTGATTAAAAGGTGATGCATCTGAACTTTTAAGAACTGAGCGAGAAATCTTGCAGAGTGAACTGCCTCTGAATTTCAGAGTTTGATGCAGAAGGGCAATGATGCTTGTCCTGCAGCTATGTGTAGGACATCGCTATTTGTATTTGGGTGAAATATTTTGTGCTCTGCCATATTGAAATTTTTTCAATGAACAGATTCGTAACCAGATCAAATTTGAAAATTCTAAGTGTGGCGTGCTGTGCATACTCTATTATAGGCCTTTGTTGAAAATTATTAAGTAATTTGAGAAAAGCTAAATGTAGCTAATTTGAATAACTTAATATATCTGAGAAACAATTTTAACTTTCAATTACCACACATAGCAAGATTTTTTGGCAAGCAGTGCCCTATTTATGTCTAAAATGATATGTACTAATATTAGAAGAGTTTTGTGCAATAAATACAGAATTGAAATGATGGTTAAATCATACAGAATTATGTAGACGAAAACTAAGCATATTGAAGTGTAGAGCTTGCTAATGTGATAAGTAATCTAAAAATAATAGTTTGGGGAAAATGAATTATAAAGGAAGAGAATCAAGATCTTGCACTTAACCTATAAATAGTATTTCCTCATGAGTGAAATTTTGAGATAATAGAAAACGTATTTGTATTTGTAAAAATGCATGGCATCCTATTCTTTGAACAGCCAGTAATTCACTGGAAACCTTTAGTTGATTAGAAGTACTTATGGCAAAATCATAGAGCAGGACTAACATGAGTGGGCTGTATTTGTTTCTCTCTTTTTGTAACATAAATCTGACCAAATAATTTTATTTGAAATGGATGCTTAGGGTTTGGTGCCACCACTGAATGCCACTATTCCTAATAGGAAAAAAAATTACTAGGAAAAAGAAAACACCACCAAATCTCCACAAATACTGAAGTGAGTGGATAGATCAATAAGTTAAGAGTTTTAGGCCCAGAACGGTCACTTTTACTTCCTTGAATATCTGAAAAATGAAGGTGAGTGGACAAAAGGAAGAAGATAATCAGGTGAAAGTAGTTTGAGAATTGTCAGGTGACATGTAGGCATTTTATTCTGTGGGATTTTTTTTTTCTTTTTTTTTTTGAGACAGAGTCTCAAGCTGTTGCCCTGGGTAGAGTGCCGTAGCATCACAGCTCACAGCAACCTCCAACTCCTGGGCTCAAGCGATTCTCCTGCCTCTGTCTCCCAAGTAGCTGGGATTACAGGCGCCTGCCACAACGCCTGGCTATTTTTGTTTGTTGTTGTTGTTGTTGCAGCCATCATTGTTGTTTTGCCGGCCGGGCTGGATTCGAACCCACCAGCTCAAGTGTATGTGGCTGGCACCTTAGCCGCTTGAGCCACAGGCGCTGCGCCAGGGTTTTGTTTTTTTTAGACAGACCCTGTCCTGCTCTGGGCGGAGTGCAAGAGTGCATTGGCGTCATCATAGCTCACTGCAACCTCAAACCCCTGGGTTTAAGTGATCTTCTCGGATCCTCCCACCTTGGCCTCTGGGAGTGCTGGGATTGCCAGCCTGAGCCACTGCACTTGGCTTACTCTGTGGTGTTAAGAGAACCGCGCATGCTTTACAGTGTTGACGCCAGAATTCATTCCTAAGAACAGTTTAGAAGCTGCAATCTCATTGTAAGAAGGCTTCGAAGGACCTGCTTTGAAGTTGTATTTTACTTAGATTTTCTGTTTATTTTTTAGATAATTTTTTTTTTTTCTTTTAATTTTTAGAAACAGGGTCTTGCTCTGTCACCCAGGCTGGAGGGCAGTGGCTTGATCATAGCTCACTGTAACCTCTAACTCCTAGATTCAAGCAGTCCTCTTGCCTCAGCCTCTTGTAGCTAGGACTACAGGTGAATGTCTCCATGCCCAGCTAATTTTACTTTTTCTGTAGAGATGAGGAGAGTTCTTGCTATGTTGCTCAGGCTGGTCTTAAAATCTTTGCCTGAAGCAATCCTTTAGCCTTGGCCTTCCAAAGTGCTGAGATTGTAAGTGTGAGCCACCACACCTGGTCCATCTGTTAATTTTTTTCTTTTTTCTTTTTTTTTTTTTGAGACAGAGCCTCAAGCTGTCACCCTGGGTGGAGTGCCGGGGCATCACAGCTCACAGCAACCTCCAACTCCTGGGCTTAAGTGAGTCTCCTGCCTCTGCCTCCCAAGTAGCTGGGACTACAGGCGCCTGCCACAATGCCCAGCTATTTTTTGGTTGCAGCCTTCCTTGTTGTTTGGTGGTCCTGGGCTGGATTCGAAACCACCAGCTCAGGGGTATGTGGCTGGCGCCTTAGCCACTTGAGCCACAGGCACCGAGCCCATCTGTTAATTAAAATTTTTTTTTTTATTTTAATTTAATTTTTTGAGAGACTTTCACTCTGTTGCCCCAAGCTGGAGTGCTGTAGCATCAGCCTAGCCCACAGCAACCTCAAATTCCAGAGTTCAAGTGATCTTCCTGCCTCAGCCTCCACAGTAGCTAGGACTATAGGTGCCCAGACAACTCCTACTAATGTTTCTATTTTTAGTAGAGACAGGTCTTGTTCTTGCTCAGGCTGGTCTCAAACTCCATAGCTCAAGGGATTTTCCTGTTTCAGAGAGCTGGGATTACAGGCATGAGCCATCAGGCCCGGCCTCTCATCTGTTTGTTTTTTAAGAGAGTACTGATAGAAGCTGGCTAGGAAAGCCCCGTGAAATCTCTCCTATGAGAGGACACCACCTCAATATTTCTGAGAAAGCTGTCTTGAACCCTATTCCAAGCAGTGTGCTTGGCATTGAGATGCAACAGGAAATGAGAGTTGCTTATTAGCTTGGGTTGATGGTGGTGGTGGTGGTGGTGGTAGGACAGCTACATAAACAACTAACCACAATACAATGATTAGTAGTGTTTTAACGGAGATGTGTAATTTGGAAATGCAGAGGAGAGAGTTGTTGGATCTGTCAGAGGTGCTTCCCCCAAGTTTCCTGCCTGGACTTCAGAGGGTGAGGGAGATTTTACTAGGCAGAGGGAGCACCTTGAGCAGACATAGCATATGAATCTGCGGATTTTCCAACTGTGAGTTCTTCTGGTGACCAAATCTAGTTTATAGGAATGTATGCTTTATTTTTATAAAACGTTTTTATTATGGACGTTTTCAAGCACGTACAAAAAAGAAGAAATGGGAAAAGGAACTCCATGGGTTAATTTGGGAATATGACCCTGGGACCTTTTAAGTGGAAACATAACAAATCTGGGAAGTATAGTTCTAATATATTCATTATTTAAGTGATAACTCTGTGAATGGCTAGGAAAAGAGGATCCCAAGGCATGGAAATAAACAGAGGCATTAAAAGAGAAAGTCGGCAGGAGTAAAGAAGAATGCAATTAAAATTGAAGTGAAGCAAACAAAAATTCAAAGAAAATAGAGCCTTAGAAGTGTTTGTTAGTTGTGCCTAGAAATTTGTCATAGATAGGAAAATACTATATAAACTTGTATGTGGGGGAAGGGATTAAAAATGTTGTACATACGTGGGGTAGGATAAATAAAGAAAATCTGAAGCTTTTTACGTGCAAAGCGTTCATAGTCTTGGACTATGGTGCGACCAAGGAAGGAGATGAGAGTGTACAAATACTAATTTTTAACTCAGAGTCAGAAAGACATCGAATATCTAGATGGGTAAACTAACACTGAGAAAAGCAAATTGTTAAAGCAAAACAAGCTGAGCATTCTCTCATGGGGATCTTACAATTTTTTCTGAGCAGGGATGATAACTAGGAATGAATTATATAGTTCCCACTATTTGGGGTTTAAGATATGTAACATATCATTTTTTTTTTTAAGTGTGTTCGCCATTGTTTAAGTTTAGTGAAAATATTTTCCCCATAAAGTTTTGAATTTTCCACCTGTGAATGTAAAGCCATTTATAGGTCATAGTTCTTGTGGTAAAGGGACAGGGACAGCACAGTGTCACGTGTGTATAGTAAATCGTTGCTGATGTCCATCACCATGGAGCAGGAACTGGCAAGATCTGGCAGGTTGCCTGTGTGTTTCCTGAGCTAAGAATGGTTTTTACATTCCTGAGTGGTTGGAAATAAATTTAAAAAGTTCTATTTCATGGCCTGTGAAATCTATATGAGCGTCACATTTTAACGTCTATGAACAAAGTTTTATTGGAGCACAGACATACTCATTTGGGTGTCCCAAAGGTTGTTATACATAGGAAAATTAACATACTCATTATTTGTATGTTTAATATTTTTATATTTATGTCAACAGATTGAAAAATATTTTGTAAAAATTTTGTAAAACTTTGTAATGAATGTTTTGTAAATAAAGACACATTTAGCTGCAGTTTCCTATTTTCCTTGGTGTATCTGCGTATGGTGACCTTTGGGATACCCTGTATACAGAGGGTGCCAAAAATATATATACACATTTTAAACACTGTTATTTGTGTATTACTTTTTGAAGTTGAATTGAAGGTACTTTTACTGGTCAAGTGTACTTAGACATGCTACACATGTCCATTTTGCCTGCAATTTGTACACTTTTGGGGAATGATCAATTTTACTTCCAACAAGATAGCTTACAATGTATACACATTTTTTGGCATGCCTGGTATTGTCTGCAGCTGCTTTCCCCTTACAGTGAGACGCTACAGTGGACGCTGTGTGGCTCACAGAGATTAAAATATTTACTATGTGCACCTTTGCAGAAGAAATTCATCATCCTTTGCTAGCGATGAATCTAAGTGATTGACAGTGAAACCACTGGAGAAGAAAGAAATGGTCTTCATTTGTGAAAGAGTTTAGAGTGTTTGGTTTCTTGTTCTTTAATCAGCAGTGTAGGTTGGAGGGAGATCCTCAGTTGACTGGCTTATGTGAGGAACACTGGCTATCACAGGCCAAAGCAGAAGATGAAGTTAACATGGTAGACACTTGTAACAAAGGTTGTGATCTTTCAAAAGCAGCTGAGGAATTTAAGTATTCATTTTTCATTTTATAAATACCTCATGGAAAGTTTCTCTGCATCTGACTTGCCCTCAAATAGATGTTATCTATTTTCATGTGGTTGAATGAGAGTGAAAGAAATCAAGGAATAAATTTGTTAAAAACAAAAATGCTTTGTAGCACACCTGATGAGAGAAGATGACTCAGATATCAAGGAAATGTCAGACATGATTCTACCCTTGAGGAAGGCAGAAGATCAAAGAAGCACACTGAGCAAAAGGCTATTCTGGGGGAGACTGGTATCTACCAGGCAGGTCCCCAGGGATGACATTACCCTGGTAAATTTTCTGTGTCTCGGGAATAGTCTTGCAATCTCAGAATCCTGATTTGTTAGCACACCAACCATTCATCCATCTTCCAGGGCCAGATAGCTAGGCACCAGACTCTTGGGGACCGTAAAACCCAGAAAGATTACTTATTAATTTGACGTGGACACTTGCATCCTTTGACTAATGTATTTTTTCTCTGAGTAATCTGTATAGGAAATCCAATTATTCTAAGAAGTCCATTTTATGCATTTACAATGAGAATCCAAGCTGCCAGGAGGTCAGGACCCTTCCATCTCCTGGCCTGTATGACAATACATTCTCTTCCTAGAGTGACAAAGCCCAGGAATTGACTTATAATCAGAAGGTAGTTCTGGGAATCTTCCTGGCCAGCTCGGCTGCCACCTCTTGCTGACCATTAGGAGTGCTCCCACCACATGCTTAGTCCAACTCTGTAATACACAAACCTGACTCCACGGTAGCTGCTCACTTCGCTTTTCACATCCCTTGATTTAGTCCCTTGATATTTTATTCATTCTCCCTCCTCTGAGACGGAGTGGCCTGTGCAACCTTGTAGGCTAGGCCCCCTTTGTCAGATGTGCACTGTCAACATCTACCTCTGCTGCTCCTTCTGTGTTTTCTGGCTAACAGGAAAACTAAAGGAAAATGACATTGTATAGCTCTTTTCTAGTCTTTTCTTTTTTAAAACTCATTTTTTTATTACAGAAAAATGTAAAATATACAAAAGGAAGGGAGACAGCATGACTCTCTTGTATCACCCCTGCCTCTGTTCTACAGTCATCAACTCAACTCAAACTATTTTGTTGGATTTGTCTCATTCATGCCCACTGCCCCCAGAATTTTTTGAAGTAAATACCACATGTGGTGTTATTTCATTTGTAAATATTTCAGTATATATTTATAAAGGTAAAGATTTTTTATAAAGAAAAAATACTATCACACACTAAACAATTTGACATTGGGTCTCTACTATAGGGTGTCCATAAAGGTTACGTGCAATTTAAAATAGTTTAACAGGGGCCAGGCATGGTGGCTCATGCCTGTAACCCCAGCACTGTAGGGGGCTGAGGCAGGCGGATTGCTTGAGTGCAAAAGTTCAAGACCAGCCTGAGCAAGAGTGAGACCCCATCTCTAAAAATTAGTGGGGCGTTGTGGCGGATACCTGCAGTCCCAACTACTCAGGAGGCTGAGACAAGAGAATCATGTGAGCCCTAAAGTTTCAGGTTGCTGTGAGTGATGACACCATGTTACCAAGGGTAATAAAGTGAGACTCTATCTCCAAAAAACCCCAAAACACAACAGTTTAACATAGTAAATTGATTGCACACGAATTTTATGGACACGTTGTATAGTTAAATATTCAATGAACTTCAAATTTCTCCATTTATCTTAAAATTTTCTTTTTTATGATTTTTTCTATCGGGATCCAAATAAATCGTATTTCGTTGATATGATTCTAGGTCTGGGTTCTCTGTTTTAGTCTCTCTTTTCCTTCCTTGTAATAAATTTGTTGAAGAAACTGGTACTTATTTTGCAGTCTGAATTTTAATTGTACCCCTATGGAGTTTCTTAATATGGCCCTTTGCCCCCTGTATTTCCTATAAGTAGGTAATAATATTTGGGTCTAGAGCTTGATAGGATTTTGATTTGATTTTTTTGGGGGGAAAGACTACTTCATAGAAGTGTTGTATAGTTCCATCATAAGACAGACAATGTCAAGTGATCTCTTTTTGTGATCTTAGCAATATGTTGTTTTTAAAGTTTAATGCTCAGCAGTTATCTATTCTTGCAGGACATCTCTTATGTCCCCAAACAAAAGAGAACACATGACATAATCACAGTAGGACCTCTGTGAGTTGACCACCAAAGGACTGTGACCAATTGGCCAACACATGGAGGTGCTCAACATAAGGCAGTAGGCTTTAGTACAATTGGTGCATGTCCAGCACATGAAAATTAGGTCAACTTAAGGAGTGGTCAATGTAAGGAGTTGGTCAACCATGGAGGTTCCACTGTATGTGGAGCCATTGGAGGATAGTACTGCCTAGTATGTCATCAGGGTTAAATTTTATGGTTCAGATTTTGCTTGACCTTGGATTTTAAGAAAGGAAAATTTAGCCAGAGCTAGTAGACTCCTTCAGACTGGGTGCACATATGGGATTGGTGTGCCTGAGGACCTAATGCTCCGTGAGAAAGGGGCTGGTCCCACGCAGCCTGAGCCCTGCCCCTTGGTCTTCTGCACACAGCCTTCAGAGGAAAAGTTCGCTTAGCAAAGCCAACCTGGTCTGCTTGTCTTAGCTGGGCTTCTCCCAAATGGACGTCTGGCTTCTCAAATAAAGGTGGGACTGGCAAATCCTTCTTGTTGGAATTTCCCATGAGTTTCTAAGATTTCATAGCCTGTCAGCTAGTTTTTGTTCAGTTAGATGTAAATCCACCTTCATCCATCCTAATCAGTGGCAATGAGGAGTGAGTTTTCCCTCCTTTAGGGACTTTCAGTTCACACATGAGGGGGATGGGAAGGAGAGACCACCTTGGAAGTGCCGGGAGCCCGAGAAAAGAGAAAGGGGATGGAAGTAACTGAGTGGGAAGGATGACAGAGAAAATTCCAGGCAGACATTTGAAAGAAAACAATGGCTGACTGGAGCAGAGGCAGCAGCCCCATCCGTGTTGACTCAGCTGCATCCACCTGCACCTGCTGGCTCCCCTGCCTGACAAGAAAAACAGAATGCTCCCACTGCTTCCTTTGTGCTCTTTTTTTGAAGCACTCATCCATTTCCTTTGCTTTAACTACACAGATGCTTAAACTCTGTTTCCTTAGCTAATCCTTCAGGCCAGATGCATTTCTGTCTCTCTGTTGCTTATTTCCACGTGAATATTCCATTAATATTTTGTGGCAGACAAAATTTTCCTTCCCCTGTCTCTGCTACAGAGGCTAGAACAACAAAATACTGATTTCCCTAATCTCCCTTGTGGCTAGTCATGTGTTCATGTCACACTGGCCAAAAAGTCACAGCAGAAGTCTAGTAGAGGCTTCCAAAGAAAGTTCTTTTTTACTGATAACAAACAGATGCTTGTCTAAAGTCGACTTAATAATTTTCTTTTTCCTTGCCCCTGATTTAATCATTTTAACCCTCCTTCCCAAAAGTTTATCACTTTTCTTTCCTATTTTTAGAGAAACCTTTTTAAAATGACGTTATGATTTTTTTCCCCTCTAAAAACCTTGGTTTTTAACCTGTGTTCTTTTTCACATCCAACCAGTCACCACTTCTTCTCTTGACCTATCTGTTCTACTGGTTTGTTTTAGGACCTTATCACCTGGATCTTTTCATTCCTGCTTCAAGTTTGGAAAACATGGTATGTTCAAATTGGCTTTGTTTTAGGATCAGTCAGAGCTGGATTCAAATCCTGTCACCTCCATCCCCTAGTTATGTGATCTTGGCCATACAGATGAACCTCTGTTTCTAGATCTTCAAATGAGGCTGAGAATAGCTACAGTCATGGCTGTGTTGAGGTTTGTGGGCTAATGCAAGTGTCATCCATCCCTAAGTAGCGAGAGAACATAGTGTGGGGTTTAAACATTGGGAGTTTGATTGTATAGGTTCAAATCCCAGGTTTTGGGATATAACTTTAGGCAAGTTGTTCAGTTCTAATAGTTACTTTGTGAATTCCTGAGGATTTTCTTGGTAGACAATCTTGTTTGTAAGTACTGGCTGTTTTACTTATTCTTTCTGATTTTTATGGCTTTTATTATTTATTTTTCTTGCTTTCTTGCATTGGCCAAGAATTCCAGGACAAGGTTGAATAGAAGAGGTGAGAATTATCATTCTTGTTTTCTTTCTGATTTTACAGGAAAGAATTTGCTATTTTTCATTTTGCCATGATGTGAGTTGTGTTTTGTGTGTGTTTCAGCATGTTTTCAGATTTTAGTATTAGGATTATTCCAGTTGCATCAAATGAAGTAAGAAATAAAATCTTTCTCTTTCCTCTATTTCTAAAAGAATTTGTTCTTTTAGAACAAATATTGATGCTGTTTCTTTAAAAAATGTTTTGTAGGAGCCAGGTGCAGTGGCTCACGCCTATAATCTTAGCACCCTGGGAAGCCAAGGCAGGTGGATTGCTTGAGCTCAGGAGTTCAAGACCAGCCTGAGCAACGGCAAGACCTCATCTCTACTAAAAATAGAAAAACTAGCTGGGCATCATGGTGGGTGCCTATAGTCCCAAGCTACTTGGGAGACTAAGGCAAGAGAACTGCTTGAGCCCAAGAGTTTGAGGTTGCTGTGACCTTTGATGACACCATGACACTCTACCCAGGGCAACAGCGTGAGACTCTCTCTCAAAAATATATATATTTTGTAGGTATCATCTGGACCAAGAGTTTCTATATGTAAAGCTTTTTGATGGCAAAATCATTGTTTAATAGATGGAGAACTATTTATATTTTTCTATTTCTTTTTGCATCAGTTTTGATAAATTGTTTCAGAAAGTTTGTTCTTTTCATGTAAGTTATCAAATTTGTTGGCATTGAGTTGTCTTGATCATCCTTATCAGGACTTCTTAATTTTGTTAATAATTTAAAAGAACCAACTTTTTGCTGATTTACTCTGTTGTTTAAGGAATTAATTGATTTTTGTCCATTTCCCCCCCCTTAATTCTCTTTACTTTGGGTTTAAATTTTCTTTTTCTGGCTTCTTAAAGGGGAAACTTAGATAATTAACTTTAAACTTCTCTCATTTACTAATATAAGCATCTAAGCTATAATTTCTCATAACAATACAAAGAAGCACAGTCTTTCATCATTTAGTGTTTACAAACTAAACCTATTTCTCCTGGAGAAGAGCAATTAATCAAGCCGATTCTGGGATCCATTGACCACCCTCAGCCTCAGAAAGAACCTATGTTGCAGTGTGATGAACAGTATCCCAACAGGGAATTCAGCAATGGATTTAATGGTCTCTTTAATACAGCACAATGCTAATGAGGCATTATAGGAGGGTAATCCTCCTAGGGTGCCAGTATAATATATAGTTTTCTGATGGTCTAAATTAATCAAAGCACAGATTTAAGGATATTTTAGAAATAAGTGGATTATTTCTCTTTTAGGAAAATCTCTATAAATATTGTTTTCACATCTGAGCCATTGATGATTATTAAAGTTGATCATTATTGAGTTGTGGTGACTTTGAAGTAATATTTTCTGATAAAGAATCTTCTATGCTGCTATTCCATGTTGTTAGTAAAGTGTAAAGTAATAAGACTTTGGACAGCCAAACTGGGGGTAAAATTACATTTTTGTTTCTCTGTATGTATTTTGATATCCCTTAATGGTGGTCTGTTTCTTCTCTGTGAGGATATGGGGATGAGGGTGTATTCTCAAAAATGAATATTGGTGACACTTTAACAAACAGACCAATAATGGCCAAGAACCCATAGATAATGCCGCAGAGCATGGCTCCTCCACGTAAAACTGCGGAAACCAAAGAATATGTCAGTTGCATTGAAGTGGTTACCCTAAAATGCTTACCTCTGAGTAATATAATTTTCTAAAAACTCTTTCCTTGAATAAAATAAATTGTAAAATGTAAATATATCAAATAGGAAGGCTTGCTCTATAGAAATACTACTTGCAAATTGGTTAAAAGATCAAGAACTTCTCTCTTTTTTAATTAAATGGAGAAATAACTTTTAAGAACTTTAGAAAAAGCTTAATAGTTCAGATGTTGAAAACAAATACAAAAGAGCCTGTAATGAGAAGCAGACATTACTCACAATTTAATAATTTGATTCTTGATAGTATATGAAATTTTAATTCTATTTAAACCCCAGATGAAGACATTAATGTCTTCCTGGCGTTTGGTCAGGCTTATTCCTCTAGACATTGATTTTTTTCTATCTTTATTGAGGTACAATTAACAAAAAAACTATATATAGTCATGATTTAGGATATTATGCTTTGATACATGTATATGTTGTGAAATGATTGTTGTAATCACACTAATTAACATATTCATCATCTCATGTTGTTAATCTGTGTGTAGTGGGAACACTTAAGATCTACCTGCTTAGAAATTTCAAGCATATAATACAGAATTGTTAACTATATTCACATTGCTGTGTGTTAGAACTCCAGAACTTATTGATCCAGCATAACTGAAACTCTGTGCCCTTTGACCAATGTCTCTCCATTTCCTCTTCCCTCAACCCCTGGCAACCACCATTCTACTCTCTGCTTCTATGAGTTTGACTATTTTAGATTCTATATATAAGTAACATGATGCAGTATTAGTCTTTCTGTGCCTGAATGCCTTCCCAACTTGTACTTCACCTAGCATAATGTCACAAATGTCAGGATTTCCTTCACTTTAATACTAAATTATATTCCATTGTGTGTGTGTGACATTGTCTTTATCCATTCATCTGTCAGCAGTTAGGTTGTTTCCATATCTTGGTGATTGTGAACAAGGCTGCAGTGAACATGGGAGTGCAGATATCTCTTCAAGCTACTCATTTCATTTCCTTTGGATGTATACCCAGAGGTGAGATTGCTGGATCATAAGATAGTTCTATTTTTGTTTGTTTGTCTGAGACAAGAGTCTCCCTTTGTCACCCAGGCAGTGGTGTCAGACTAGTTCACTGTAACCTCCAATTCTTGGGTTGCAGTGATCCTCCTGCCTGAGCCTCTTGAGTAGCTGGGACTATAGGTTCCCACTACCATGCCCAGCTAATTTTTCCATTGTTTTATAGGGATAGTATCTTGCTCTTGTTCAGGCTGATCTTGAATTCTTGACTTCAAGTGATTCTCCCACCTTAGCCTCCCAGAGTGCTAGGATTACAGGTGTGAGCCACTTTGTCTGGCCTGTAGTTCTATTTTAATTTCAGGGAACCTCTATGTTTTGTTTTCCACAATGGCTGGACCAATTTATATTCCCACTGGCAGTATATTAGGTTTCTTTTTCTCCGTGTTCTCACTGACATCTATTATTATTTTTTGCCTTTTTGATAATGTAATTCTAACAGGTGTGAGGTGATACCTCATTGTAGTTATGATTTGCATTTCCCTTGTAGTAGTGATATTGAACATCTCTATTCACTTTTCATTCACTTGCTGGCCATTTGTGTGTCTTTTTGGAAAAGTATCTTTTTAGTTCCTTTGCCCATTTTTAATTTTTTTTTTTTTTTTTTTTTTTTTTTTTTGGTGTTGAGTTCCATATGTATTTTGGATGTTAACCACTTATGAGATATATTGTTTGCATATATTTCATTTCATATGTTACTTTTTCACTCTTGTTTCCTTTGCTGTACAGTCTTTGGTTATTGAACATGTTACAGACAAGGCTGGGTTCTTGAATCTTATGCGTTCTATCATCTCCTCACACACCCTGGAGATAGGAGGAAGCTCTGTCTTCAGTGTGCCTGGCCTGTCCTTTTGCCATTTTCTCTACTGCCCCCTTCTCCCTGCCTCATACTCTCGTCCACCTTCCCTAGGTGGTGGTTGTAGGAAAAGCATCTGCTCTTAGTCATCCACTTTCCTACTGTTTAGAGATTTTATTTTCTGCTTACCCTGTGCCAGACGCTTTTATGGGGCATATGTTAGTGAGAAAAGCTGACAAGGCCCCTGACTTCATGCGGTGGAGTACAAGTTGGGAAGGCATTCAGTCAGCCAGTCTTCAAAAGAGAATTTATCAAGTACCTCGAATGGACAGGATATCGTTCCAGGGGTAAGGAATACAGTGGTGAACAAAACACATGCACCTTCTAGAGGTTCATTTTAGAATTCAACATTCAATAGGTGATGGGTGTCAAAGTAATAAGTACTATGAAGCCAAAGGTAAGAGAACGGGGGTAGAGGAACAGACAGTAACCGAGTATAGACAAAACTATACTGCTGTGTAGACAGAGATAAAAGCAATGACGGAAGATAAAGCAGAGAAAGGGGAAAGAGGGCAGGGTTATTTTAGAAAGGGTAGTCACAGAGGTCTTTGCAGAAGTAGCATTTGATGAAAGACCTTGAATGAACTGAGAAGTCACCTAGTTTGAATTTGAGTCAGTGAAATCCAGGCTTACTAAAGAGGTTAGAAAGACACCACGTGTGCGCTTTTGATTGTGGCCGCCGACTGTGTGATCTGATGGGCTTTATGGTTTTGCACCGAGCCAGTATGAAATTCATCAGTATGAAATTTTGGTGATAATGGATTTGTCTGGTGTCTCTGTGGGATCAGTGTTCTCTTAGGCCTCTCAGGCAAATGTGCTAGAGTAAGAAAATGATCCTGGAGACTTAAAAATCCCAACAATTTCTCAATTGAAGGATTTGTTTGCTGTCTTAAACAACTTTTCTGTCATTATTCCACCATCTGCCTTTTGAGGATGTTTTTATATTGAATTCTTATCATATTTTCTTCAGAGACTAATTAAGTGATACAGCAATATGTTTTAAATTTTTTTCACGTCAAAACTTGAAGGCAACTTGAGAGTAGTAAGTCTCTGTTGTGATGTGAGGGCACCATCTGTATATCAGACTTGTAAATATTCCCTGATGATATTGGAAGATCTAAGTTGTAGAGTTAGAGCTATCTAGGGAACAACCAGGTTTTACATTTTATTTACCTAAAATAAATTTAAAAACTTAGTCCAAGAGTCCCTGTTTAATTATCTAGATCATTGGAGCATAAATAAGGGAATCCTTCATTGATACTAAAAAAGTACAGTTACAGAAAATACCATGGGAACCATACGTAAGGTAGCTTCATCTATAAGAGATAGCCAAACTTAGGCTGAGCACCCTGGCTCGCATCTGTAATCCTAGAACTCTGGGAGGCTGAGGTGGGAGCATTGTGTGAGCTCAGGAATTCAAGACCAACCTGAGCAAAAGCGAGACCCCCATCTCTCCTAAAAATAGAAAACTAGTTGGGTATTGTGGTATACTCTGTCCCAGCTACTCAGGAGGCTGAGGCAGGAGGATGGCTTGAGCTCAGGAGTTTGAGGTTGCAGTGAGCTATTAGAAAGCCACTGTACTCTAGCCAGGGTAATAGAAAAAAAGATACAGCCAAACTTGGATGCCCAGCAGTTTGAATGGGATTAGAATGTAATTTTACTGTGCTTTTTCGTCTCCTGGTGCTGCAGCTGTTACATTATCAGCTTGTGAATTGCCCTTATCTTTTCCTCAATTGGATTTTCCATTATCTCTCCTGCTTTGCTTCCCGCCTTTTCAGCATTTTCAATGGATATTTATCTTAACAACTTAGAGGTTTGTTTTAGAATCCAACATTTAATAAGTTGGGGATGTCAAGGTAAATCTAATTTTAAAGAATTCTTTGTGTTCAGATGATTAATACATATTTTTTTCTCTATGATTAGAAGTCCTAACCCTGCATATCCACAAGAAAAATGAGTAAAGAAACAGCTCCTTGGAGCAGCTTACACAAATCAAAAGTGGATATTACTTACCCCTGGTGGTGTTTGAGGCTGTCTGAGAGGTATCAGAAAGTGGCCAAATTGCAGAATTGAAACAAACAATATGTATATGTTACTCATCACTTTTAAGGAAAGACTTTAGGCATATGTGAGAAGGGTGAGTGAACAATAATAAAATGAAAACAACAGAATGGAATGATTTTTAAAATGCTGGATAATTATCTAAAAGAGATTTTTTAATGTACAAAGTTATGATTTAATAAAAAATAAAAAAAGGAAGCTTTTTGTCTTTCTATTTTAATTGAACTAATATTGATTTTCTTTTATTCATTCGCCTACTACTGATTTTTATCTGGCCTTGAAGACGTTTGGCGTCCAATTCTGCCACACAAGTATGCCTCTACAAATAGAATAGCATCTGAATGTATTTCTTTTGAATTGGGACCAGCAACATGGGTATACAATTGATAGTATGTCCCAAATTCCACTTATTTATATAATGATATAGGTGAAACCTCACTGGTGGGACTTTTATCTTGTAGGCTTGATATTGAAGGTATTAAAAATTTATAAAATGAAAAATTTATAATATGGGAAATTATAGGAGAAAAGGAAAACATTTTTCTAGAGGCTTGCTAATGTTTAGATGCTAAAGTATACATGTGAGACAGCACAAATGCTGCCACCACATCCCTGCCTCTTTAGGTCTGTGAGGGTTGCTGTTGGGTTGCCCCTGAGAGTGAACAGTGCCCCCTTCCCCCCAGCCCCAACCCAGTCTGGCTGCTTTCTGAGGTGTTACCAATTGACATGTGTTGACATGTCTTTTTCCTTCCTGGAAAGAAAACGGTAGGTGATTACAAAAGGTTACAGACTGTGTTATTATTATTATTATTATTATTATTATTATTATTATTATTTTGAGGTAGGTCTCAAGCTGTCACCTGGGTAGAGTGCTGTGGTGTCACAGCTCCTGGCAACCTCAGACTCTTGGGCTTAAGCAATTCTCTTGCCTCAGCCTCCCAAGTAGCTGGGACTATAGGTGCCCGCCACAACGCCTGGCTATTCTTTTCTTGCAGTTGTCATTGTGGTTTCAGCAGGCCTGTGCTGGGTTTGAGCAGGTCAACCTCAACCTCTGTGTGGCTGGCGCGCTGCCCCAGACTATGTTTTAAACCATATTTAATTAAAGTCTGGGCCAAATCAAAGAATTTCTGGCTTATAATTATTAATTTATTTCAAAAACCCTATCCCCAGGAATAACTAGTCATGAAATTTTTGTGTATTTTCCTGCAGTATATTTTGTATGAGTATATTTTAGCATGTTTGACCTAGTACTTTATGACTTTTAAAATGAACATTATGAGATGATCCTTTTCAAAGTTATTAAAAATTATCTATAAACATAATTGTATTGGCTGAAATCATATGAGTCATATGGCTTAAGTATTTCCTTATTGGTGGACAATTAAGACACTTGAAAGTGATCATTGCTGTTATAAATAATGCAATAACATTTTATATTAAGTTTTTCCAGTGTTTTAGATTACTTCCACAGGATACTGGGATATCTGTAGAACTAAAATTAGCTAATGAGTATGAAGAGATTTTGGATTTTTTGATACATATCGTTAAAGTACTTTTCGTAAAGGCAGTAAGATAGCTGTCATTATTAATATTTTATAAATAAGGAAATTGAAATTTGGAAAAGTTAAATTACTTGTTTAGATTATACAACTGGTGAGTGCTCGGGATCACTATGGGATTGAAACTCTAATTCCTTTCCATTTCAAGTATGTTCTTTGGAATATTAGTAGATAGTGCAAGGAAAAAAAGACTCAGAGAAAAAGTCTGGTAAATAACAAGTTAAGTCTTTTTTTTTAATTCTGAGAGCCCTGGACATCACCATAAAGATGAGACAATATGTGACCATAGAACACTGGGAAATACTTGGGATGTGCTTGCCAACATCAGTCTGCATTATAGTGATCAAAGCAGCCTTTTTTGATTTTTTTTAATTTGTTTTTGGGTTTTTTTGCAGTTTTTTGGCCAAGGCTGGGTTTGAACCCACCACCTGTGGCATATGGGTTTGGCACCCTACTCCTTTGAGCCATAGGCGCCTCCCTCAAAGCAGACTTTTGACTAGAAGTTGAGTTTCATATTCTACTTGCCCCAGTGGAGAAACTCTTAACTCAGGACTCATGAAAGTCTGATATTAGTCTCTTCAGTTAAGATTAAAGGAGGAGGAACAAAGAGGAACAGTTCAGTGTTATGCGTAATAATTAAAATCTTACTAAATTCAACCCCTTTAGATTTTGTGAGTTTCTTTAAAAATAGAAAAGTAACACCAAGTAAACTAATAACCATTTTAAAATTATTACTTTTTTTATTTTTGAAAATCAACTCAAGATGGATTAAAGAATTGAATGTAAGACTTGAAACCATAAAAATACTAGAAGAAAAGCTAGGGAAAACTCTTCTAGACATTAGTCTCAGCAAAAAGCACAAGAAAACAAAAACAAAAATAAATGGAACTTAATTAAACTATAGTGCTTCTGCACAGCAAAAGAAATAACCAACAGAGTGAACATACCATGTACAGAATGGGAGAATATATTGCAAACTATACATTTGACAAGGAATGTCAAGTTGTCAATGTCAACTATACATTTGACAAGAATTTACAAGAAACTCAAAACAACAACAAAAAAATTAACATGATTAAAAAGTAGGCTAAAGATATGAATAGAAATTTTTCAAAAGAAGACAAATGGCCAGAAAGCATATGAAAAAATGTTTAGTATCACTAATCATCAGAGTCATGAAAGATCTTACACCAATCAGAATAGCTGTTATTATAAAGACAAAAAAATAGTATGTTTGTGAGAATGTGGAGAAAACGGAGCTCTTACTCATTGTTGGTGGGAATGTAAATTAGCGCAACCTCTATGGAAAACAGTGTGGGGATTTCTCAAAGAACTGAAAATAGAGCTACCATATCATCCAGCAATCCCACTTCTGGGTATTTACCCCAAAGAGCAGAAATTAATATATAAAGAAGGTACCTGCACTAGTATCTTCATTGCAGCACTATTCCAAAGATACGGAATCCACCTAAGTGTCCATCAAGAGAGGATTGGATAAAGAAAAGGTGGTATATATACACAATGGAATACTATTTATCTGTAAAAAATAATGAAGTGTTTTTTGCTGCAACACGGATGGAACTTGAGGCCATTATCTTAGGTGCAACAACTAAGGTGCAACATACAAAGACAAATTATCTAAGGTGCAACATACAAAGACAAATACTGCATGTTCTCACTTGTAAGTGGGAGCTAAATAATGTGCACACATGGAAGCCGAATGTGAGCCATTGGACAAAGGAGACTCAGAGCGGTGAAGAGTTTGGGGGGTGAGGATGAGAAGTTGCTTGGTGGGTAGATGTGTGTTGCTTCCGTGACATATGCACTCAAGGGCCTGATTTCACCACTGTGCTGCATATAAGGGTAACAGAAATTGCACTTGTACCCCATGAATATACATGTATACAGATTAAAAATAAATAGGATTGGGCATGGTGTCTCATGCCTGTAATCCTAGTTTTGGGGGGGCTGAGGCATGAGGATTGCTTGAGGCCAGGAGTTTGAGAAGACTAGCCTGAGCAAGAGGGGGACTCCATCTCTACAAAAGTAGAAAAATTTGCCTGGTGTGGTGAGTACCTGTAGTCCCAGCTACTGGGGAGCCAAAGCAGGAGGATGGCTTGAGCCTAGGAATTTGTTGCAGTGAGCTACAATGATGCCTCTGCACTCTAAGTGACAGAGTGGGACCTTATCTCAAAAAGTAAATAAATAAATGGGAAAATTATTTTTAAATAATTATGGATTTACAGGAAATTGCAAAAACACATACAGGGAGATCCCATGTAACCTATACCCCCAATGGTAACATCTTTTATAATTATACTGTAGTACAATGTTAAAACCAGGGAATTGATATTAGTACAATCTACAGAGTTTATTCAGGTTTTGCCAGTTTTATATGAACTCAAGTGTGTGTATATTTGTGTGTGTGCATGTGTGTAGTTCTATGCAGTTTTATTACTGTGTAGATTAATGTAAATTACCACCATAGTTCGAGATACAGAACTGATCAATTACTATAAGACTCCTTCTTTCTCTCCCTTCATAGCCATGCCTGCCCCTCTCCTGTCAATAACAAGTGTTTGAAAAAAATGATCAGTGTCAGGGGAGAGGGAAGGAGGGAGGAGGATTGTGTGCTCTCGTCTAATGGGCACAAGGTAAGGGTATATGACACACCTTCTGGGTGAGGAGCACAACTACATCCTGGATTCTACCTAACAAATGCAAGCAATGGAACCTAATAGTTTGTACCCTCATATTAATCTAAAATTAAACAAAAAATGATCAGTGTCATATATCTTAGGAGATAGATTCAACTCACTTCAGATGTTTCTGTAGGACTCTGTGGATAACTTACCAGGTATCAAATAGTGTTCAGTAGTTAGTATTTACTAAGTTAGCGAGTCCAAGTTAGCAAGAATTTTAACACCAGTGAAGGGTGGCGTTCATTCTGGGTTTAGGGATGATGACCTTAAGCAAAATAGAAAGATGCTCTGTGTGCTGCAGTCCCCTTCCCCTGGCTCTCTGCTCCCTCTCTGCACCCTGCCTGGCCTCTCTGCACCCCTTCTGGATACCTTGAATGCCTGGGGTTGACAGGACAGCAGTCACCTCCAACTCAGAGCTGTCACACTGTCCTTCTGACTGTTGCAGAGCTCCCAGGAGCCTTTTTCAAGCCACTTGATCTGCCCAGGTATCTCTAGTTGACTGCATCTAGTCTCCTTTTTTGTCCAGACTCCTTGGGTTGACTTCTCTCAACCCTGCCTTGTATCGCTCTTGTAGGCCTATCTCTTAAATAGAAAAAAAGTAGGACAGGCATACATGGGGCCACACTAGGAAGCAGACTCAGGGTGGCAGAGTACTGCCCCTTACTCCTCTTTTCTCTGTTCAGATCTCAACAACCATTAATAAAACAAACTGAGTGAACGAGTTAGAGTTTAATGTGCTGGGTCTTGCAGAAATGATTATATTTCAAATAAAGGATTCCTAGAAATGTGAAAGGCTTAACTCAAAGAAATCAGGGTGGAACTCACATCATTAAGAGTACCTGTCTGGTGGCTCTTTTAAATCACATTGTTGATATGTGTGCCTTCTAACCTAATCCTAATGCTCTTACCTGAGACATACCACTCTCTAAGCATTTTGGCCAATCAAGAATTTTCTATATGTGGCCTGGAAATTATAGAAAGAATTCTGGAAATCTGTTGAAATCTTGAAGTTCATCAGAATGCACTTTGTCCTAGGACACAGGTTAATTTGTAGATACAACAATAAACAAATGGCTGAAAGCCTAAGAGTACAGTGTTATATATCTTAGGAGATAGATCCAAACACACTTCAAATGTCTCATATTAAATAGGGTGGTCACAACAGGCTTCACTGAGAAAGTGATTTAAGCAAAGAGGTGAGGGAGTTTAACCAAGCATATGTTTAGGGTAAGAATTTCTAGCAATGGGAGCAGCCAGTGCAAAGGCTTTTGTGTGGGTGCATGTATACGTTGTATAGATTGTTTGCGGGGCATTAGGAGGCTATGGTGGTTAGAATAAGCAAGGAAGAGAGTAGTAAACAGAGTCAGATGAAGAATGTGGACAGATCATATAGGGACTCAACAGTCGTTACAAGGGCCTTGGCTTTTACTCTAAGTGAAATAGGGAGCCATGAAGCAAAGACATGACCTGACTTTTTAAAAAGATCACTATGACTGCTATGTTAGTTCACCAGATGCTGAGGGGAGGGAGACAGAGCTAGAAGGAAGGAGATCTATTAGCTATTGCAGTAATTAGGTGAAAGAGGATGGTCCCTTAGACAAAGGCAATAGCAGTGAAGGTGGTAAGAAGTGGTAGAATACATTTTGGAGGTAGGACAAATAGGACTTGCCCATGAATTGAATGTGGGAATATGTGGGCAAGAGACTTCAAGGATAACTGTAAGGTTTTTGAATGGGATAATGGGAAGGATCTTGGGGCCATCTGTTGGAACACCGAAGGCTGTAGACAAGGCATGTTTGGAGGAAAAGTGAAGTTCAGTTTTGGATATGTTGAGGTTGAGATGTCTATTAAACATTGAATTAAGTGATGTTGAGTAGGAAATTAGGTATATGACTCCGGAGTCTGGGGGACAGGCCTGAACTTAAGATATGAATTTGGGAATTATTAAAACATAGGTAATATTTAAAGCCATGATATTGGAGAACAAGGAAGTGGGTGTTGAAAGAGGAGAGTTCAGGAGAAAGTGGAATAACTAACAAAAGAAGCTATGTACTGAGGTAGGAGGAAAATAAAGGGAATGTGGAATGTGTCTTGACAGGCAAGAGAAGATGTTTTCAGATAGATTGTGTTGTGTTGACAAAACAGCAGGGAGAAGAAAGACCACATCTTTGTTTGCATTTGAAGTTTTGTATCTCACAGGTGACATGGCTAACATTTCTACTTTCCAAGCCTAGTTGGCAGTTAGGTTGGTTACAGACTCTGTGCCAGGTCTTTGAATGTTATTGTGAGGAAGCTGGCAATACTACAAACAAAAACGAAATATCTCGCACACAAGGTGCAGGGCAAATCCATAGCTCTGTACCTTGGCTTAGACTAGAATGAGATAATTCAGCTAGAGTGCAAGTAAATAGAAAAGTCCAAGTAAGGAAACATGAAAAAATCAAGGTAGAGAGTTACAGAGGGTAAGAGAGAGAATAACACTGATGTAATTATGAAATCGTGGGGTGTTATTTCTCTATAACAGATGGGGAAAAGAACAGGGAGTCAACATCACTGTGATAAATACTGAACAGCAAGGAAGCAAACTATCACAGCTGAGGCATGAGGCTGCTGTGAAACTCAGAAGTGATATTATCAATAAAGCCAGAGTTGGCAAGTGATTAACAAATAAACAACATATGGTTCATTGGTTGCCATGTCCCTGGAAACGTATCCTTCTAGGAGACACTGTGCCTCTGTAAATGAGTTTCTAGGTTGTGCATACTTACTTTTGGTACCTAAGGCAGGTGTGAGATTGTAACTACGCAGTTTACCTAAGCAAAACTACTGCCGAAAACACAACTGTAGATTTCTGGTTTTGGACAAGATGGAATGGACTTGATTCTCTCTATTTCTCCCTCAGTATACCTCTAAACCCTGGATATTATATGTAAAACAAAAAGAAAAATGTTCAAAAAGGTAGAGAGAAAAACTCTGACTGGCTTATGACGGCTCTATCTGCAGGATACAGTGGTGAGTTTATGGAGTTTTTTTTTTTTTTTTTTTTTTTGCCTGATATATCTCAGGCTGGGTGCTTGATAGACAATAGTAGAAACTTTTAGACAATAATTGCTTTACTCTAGCCAAACACCACAGAAAAAATGACAGACTTACCACTACCCCTATCAGCAAAGAACAAGTGTGGAGCTAAGTGTACAGCCTTGCCTAGCTATAATGAAGCAGGTCTTCCCTCCTTGATTTTAAAGCAGTCATCATAAAGATATTTTAGTGAACAATTATCAACACACTTAAAATATATGGAAAAACAGAATTTCTAAGGTAAGAAATAGAAAGCCTGAGCAAAGAAATGTAATAAAGATGAACAAAAGGGACATTTTAGAACTGAAAAAAGAAACAACTGAAAATGAAGGGATGGCTGAATAACAGAATGGAGAGCACAGGAGAAAGAATCAGTGAACCTGAAGGTAGAACAATAGAAATTGAACAATAGGAAGAAAATCAACCAAAAAGACATAAGCAGAACATTAGGGGCTGATGGTACTATAACAAAAGATGTAACATTCATATCTCTAAGATCCTAGAAGAAAGAAGAAAGTAGATGATGCTGGAAAAAAGTATTTGAAGAAATAATGGCTGAAAATTTACCAAATTTGACAAAAGAAATAAACTTTAAGAGACTGAGAAAACCCTAAATATGAAAACCCAAAGAAATCCATACCAAGACATATAATCAAACTTTTGAAAACTAAACACAAAGAAAAAGTACTTAAAAGCAGCAAAATAAAAATAACACCATATGTGTAAGGGAAAAACAAACAGGATGATGGTGGAGTTCTCATCAGAAACCATGGAGACCAGAAGATAATGAAACAACATTTTTCAAGTGTAGAAAGAAAAGAATTACCAACCCAGAATTCTATACCCAACAAAAGTATCCATCAGGACTAAAAGAGAAATCAAGTCATTCTCAGATGAAGGAAAACTAAGAGGATTTTTCACTAATAATCCTACCTGAAAGGAATTACTAAAAGAAGTTTCTGAAACAAAGGAAATGAGCAAAGAAGGAATATTTGAATATCAGGAAGAAAGGAGAAATGGCAGAAAGAGTAAAATATGGGGCACAAGAGAAAGGAGATTGAATTAAAGCTACATAACCTGCAAAACAGAAATGCCTGAGGAAATCAGTGGGTACTAGAATAGCTCTCAATGCAAGAATCCTTCTGCTTTCACTATCCTTCAAAAAACATACTGCTTTCTTCTAGGCACCAGAATTTCATCTTTTGTAAAAGCCCCCAATAATGTCCTTGTATCTCCCACTTGGGGTACAAGAATGATATTAAGTGGTAAGCACACACAACCTCTTCTCTCTCCTGTCTCATATTTAGCAATCCAGCCACCCTATGTACAAAATCAACACCTGATACATAAGCCGGGGCCCCTACTGTTTCTTCTGCTGGACTTGAAGGGAAGTCATGTCTTCATCACTGAAAATTATATTCTTCATGGAGTTCCAAAAGTGATTTTAAAAAAGTTCTGTGATTAAGGGGCATCCCTTCCACTCAGATCTTCTTCTCACTCTGCCTCTTCACCTGATAATTATTAATTTATGGAATCCCAGAGGCTGAACTTGTCTGTATGATGATGCCTTCTATCTGAGATTAGGGCCCCTTTTTGCCTCCCATTTGATACAGAGGAAGAAGAGATGGGCAACACTGGACACTCCCAGCTGGTGATTGGGCTTCAGTCTTGCCATGTCCCTTCCTTGGATCAGATGACAGTCTAACACAAGGCTATAGATAGGAATCACATGGTGTAAATTTAGGGGTAAACATCTTTGTATATACATGGATTGGGTGTCTCAGCTGATTGGAAAATAGTGAATTGGGGAGTGGGGCCAATGATAAAACATTGGCTCCTGACCTGGGAGGCCTCTGCTCTGAGTGACTGTGGTATATTCAGCAAGGTAATAATATTCTGTGGGACCATTGAGGCTAGTCTGCTTAGGAGAGTTGATGGTGAATGTCAGTGAAGCCTTGTAAATATGGGAAACACTTTAACTTATTTTTTTAAAACCAAAATCTCCAAGATGAGTATATAGTATGATTGTGAGGATGGCATAGTAAATCTTGTTCTAACTGGATAAGCCAATTAATTGAAGAGATCCTGGCAGAATGTGAAGCCCTCAAATCTCAGAACCTCACTTTCTGCCAATACCTTCCTCAAAAGCAGACACCCCCTTCCTTGCCATCATTTTGCCATAAAAGCACAGAAACAAAGAAATACTTTTTAAAAATTCTTTCTAAAATCTTTGTGTGTTGCATTTTAATCCATTAACCTTCCACTGAGCAATGTGCTACCTGTGACCCATGCTGGGCTTGCTCCTGAGAAGGGGACATTTTGTGCCATTATACAAGTCACTTGGGATGCAGACCCCGAACAAGTAGTTAGAGGGGTATTTAATGTAATTTCACAGAAACTATGAAAAACTAGATCAGGCAATGAGGATGAGAACATAAGTGGGAGAGCCTGAGTCTGGGAGAGCAGATTTCCACGGAGGAGGTGGCGTGAAACAGTAAGTAGAAGGAATAGGTGAGAGAACAGCAGAAGGTCATATGTACTTAGGACCTTTTGATTATCATCTCAACCAGATGATTAATTCCCTACTTTTTACAAGTCCCAATTCAGCCAGGAATATATACATGAATTGGGAACTAATTATTTTTAAAATGTTAAAAAAAAAAAAAAAAGGAAAAATGACCATTTGTTTTTTGAGAAAGCAAAAAGAAAATGTGTTTCCTAGGGTTCTGTTTTCAGCTTGCTCTTCTTTTTATTTTTATTTTTATTTTTCTTTAAATTTCAGATTAATATGAGAATACAAATAATTAGGTTACAATGTTTGCATTTGTTAGGTATAGTCCCTGTTGTAGTTGTGTCCCGCACTCAGGAGATGTGCCATATGCCCTTACATTGTGCACATTAGGTGGGAGCACACCAATCCCCCTCCCTCTTCCCTTCTTCCCCTTTTCCTCCCCCTTCCCCCCAGCTTGAATCAAATTGAGTTTTTCTCTTCTGTGTGCATATATTAGTTCATCTACTGGTTTCATATTTTAAAAAAAGGAAAAATGGAATACTAAAATATTCGTATTAGTATTGAGTTCATTGGATACTTGTTTTCCATTCTTGTGATACTTTACTAAGAAGAATGTATTTCAGCTCCATTCAGGTTAATGCAAAAGATGTAAAGTCTCCATCTTTTTTATGACTGAACAGTATTCCATGGTATTCAAGGGTCCTCAAACTTTTTAAACAGGAGGCCAATTCACTGTCCCTTAGACCGTTGGAGGGCCAGACTATAGTTTAAAAAAAAAAAGCTATGAACAAATTCCTATGCACACTGCACATATCTTATTTTGAAGTAAAAAAAACAAAACAGGAACAAATACAATCACACCGCCTCATGTGGCCCGCAGGCCATAGTTTGAGGACTCCTGGATACCACAGTTTATTAATCTATTCCTGGTTGATGGACACTTGGGTTGTTTCCACATCTTGTCAATTGTAAATTGAGCTGTGATAAACAGTCTAGTGCAAATGTCCTTATGATAAAATGTTTTTTTTTTTTCTTCTGGGTAGATGCCTAGTAATGGGATTGCAGAATCAAATGGGAGGTCTATTTTGAGTTCTTTGAGGATTCTCCCTACTTCTTCCAAAGAGGCTGCATTAGTTTGTAGTCGCCCCAACAGTGTAAAAGTTTTTTCTTATCTCCACATCTGCACCAGCATCTGGAGCTTTGGGACTTTGCTATGGGGGCTATTCTCACTGGGGTTAGGTGATATCTCAGGGTGGTTTTGATTTGCATTTCTCTGATGATTAGGGAGCATTTTTTTCATATGTTTGTTGATGAGCATTTTTCATATGTTTGTTGGCCATTCTCTGTCTTCTTCAGAGAAAGTTCTGTTAATGTCTCTTGCCCAGTGATAGAAGGGATTGTTTGCTCTTTTTTTGTTGATTAATTTGAGTTCTCTGTAGTTTCTAGTTATCAAGCTATTGTTAGATTCATAACATGCAAATATCTTTTCCCATCCTGAAGGTCATCTATTTTCTTTAATTTTTGTGTCCTTGGTTGTGTAGAAGCTTGTTCTTCCTATTGGATTACATTCTCTCTCTAAACAATCTCATCTTCCTTGTGGATTCAGTTGACACATGTCTGCTGAGGACTCCCAAGTCTGCATCTCCAGCCCACACCTGTGCTCACCTGACAGTTCTGTTCTCATCTCTGGTTAAGATATTTGCTGTCGAAGAGTCATAGCTAACTTTTGTTTGTGCGCTAACTTTTCCATGTGAATATCTGCTTAGTCTATACCATTATAAGTATTTTAGGGGAAAACATTTATGTTCCTATTCAACAGCTTAATAAAGAATCATATTAACTTCTGTCTTTCAACCACTTCAGCCATGACTTTCAGGGATAGTACAATTTATTGTTTGATAGGAGCATCTTTTTAGTTTGTCTGCTCCTTTTCTTGGGCCCAAAACATATTTGGATAGAGCTATTGGGCAGTTTCATCAAATTTTCTTCTCTACTGTGAATTTCACTTTTCAAGATGATTCTGAAACCATCCTCAAAAAAGCTACAAGCAATTCCTGCATTTTCTTGTTTGGTTTCAGTTTTGATTGTCTTACTTCTAGCCAAGACTGCTATCTTTAGCTGCAAAAAATTCTGGCAACTTTCCTTCAAAATATGCTTGTTTGGCTTTTGGATGTTATTGTAAGAGTCATAGTTTCATATGGTTATAAGTCATCCAAGCTATAACAAGAGTGGGGTTCATTTGTATCTCCACAAAGATAAACTCTCTATCTTAAATAAATGTATAAACATATCCTATGCTTGTATTTTATTTGTTCCCTCCCCTATATCCTATGATTTTTAGAGCTACTTTTGTGCATTCCATCTGATAACTGGAGTGGGGCTACCAGCACCTTGTGGAAACCTTAAAAGATGATCTTAGTGCCATAGTCTTTAGTGATTTATGTTATTTTGAAGCATGACTTTTTATTGACTGGGACAAAATGTATACAGTGCTAATGCACAAATTGTTCCATATTTCTTTTTATTATTATAATTATGTTTTATTAAATCATAACTTTGTACATTGATGCATTTATCGGGTTCAGGATACTGCTTCGATATATAATGTGAAATGCTTACATTGAACTAAGTAACACATCCTTCACAATTATACTCACTTCTTAATAGTTTTGAAATGTACCTTTGCATCATGCATATTAGGTGAGGTTCCCCCCAAATACCCTCCCTCTTCCCGTATCCCTCCTCCCCTCCCCTCTCTCTCCTCTTCCCTTCTATTTTCTGGACTATAATTATGTTTTCCCATTCAAATGAGTGGGTAGGTGATTATATATTGATTTCATAGTAGTATTGAGTACATTGGATACTTTTTTTTCATTCTTGAGATATTTTATTAAGAAGAATATGTTCCAGCTTCATCCAGGTAAACATAAAAGATGTGAAGTCTCCATCTTTTTTATGGCTGCATAGTATTCCATGGTGTACATATACCCCAATTTGTTAATCCATTCATGGGTTGATGGGCACTTGGGCTGTTTCCATGTCTTGGCTGAATGAATTGGGCTGCAATAAACATCCTGGTGCAAATGTCTTTGTTGTAAAATAATTTTTGATCATCAGGGTATATACCTAGTAGAGGAATTACAGGATCAAACAGTAGGTCTACTTTTAGTTCCTTGAGTGTTCTCTAAACTTCTTTCCAAAAAGGTTGTATTAGCTTGCATTCCCACCAGCAGTGTAGAAGTGTTCCCTTCTCTTGGCATCCATGCCAACATTTGTAGTTTGGGGATTTTGTGACGTGGGCTAATCTTACTGGAGTTAGATGATATCTCAAAGTGGTTTTGATTTGCATTTCTTTGATGATTAATGTGTTTGTAGGCCATGCACCTGTCTTCATCAGAGAAGTTTCTGTTCAAGTCTCTTGCCCACATACAAATGGGGTTATTTATTCTTTTCTTATTGATTAGTTTGAGTTCTCTGTAGATTCTAGTTATCAGACCTTTGTCAGAAGCATAACCTGCAAAAATCTTCTCCCATTCTGAAGGTTGTCTGTTTGCTTTACTTACTGTGCTGTTGGCTGTGCAAAAGC
>CAUYPK010091588.1:0-44622 GCA_963574355.1 Loris lydekkerianus | reverse complement strand
CAACCTAGGAATAGGGGGAGGGGGGAAAGGGAGGGGAGGGAGGGGGAAGGGGGTGGAAGGAGGGGGATTGGTGAGAATACATTTGTGGTGCATCTTACAATGGTATATGTGAAACTTAGTAAATGTAGAATGTAAATGTCTGAACACAATAACTGTGAAATTGCCAGGAAGGCTATGTTAACCAGTGTGGTATAAATGTGTCAACCGGTCTGTGAAACTAGTGTATGATGCCCCATGATCATGCCAATGTATAGCTATGATTTAATTAAAAAAAGAAAAGAAAGAAAAAGAAATATTGTATTCCCCTTAGAAGTCAATTCAGAGAATTCTGAATTATACAGTTATATGATTATATGGTTCCTTCCTGTACATGGCTTCAGCTACATGCATTTCTTTAGGAGTCATTTCCTGTAGTTACATATCTTTGACTTGCTTCAAGTTGTATTGCTGATTTTATCCCCTGAGATAGCACAGTTTCCAGTCTTCAAAGAATAGGCTGAAAATAAATAATCATAATAGTGATTGTAAAGACAATAATATAGAAATTAAGTTTACTCAATTCTGTCTTTCTGTGTGACCACATGGAGTTTTTATTTGTGCTTAAAATGTTTGAAAACTGAAACTCTACAAATGATGAGATAGAATATTTTTGCTTGGTAAGTGCAAATTTTATAGGTGTGAAAAATATATGCAAGGTCAGACAATTAAGTCAATGTCTCCTAGAAAAAGTGCTGCATACCTCTTAGCTGGAATGTCACCCAGTCACCAGATGGCCAAGGGGAGCACTTCAAAGATGACTGTAGTGATATTCAGCATAAGATATGTAGTGGTTTTTCTAGAATGAGTTTGTGAACTTACTTGTTAGATCTCATATGAATATGCATGAAATGTATTCATTTCAAATTTATGATAATTATTGAAAGTAATTTTGTTAAATAAAGGAATGAAGGTGTTATAAAATCATCTGCTCTGAAGACAAATAACCGGGTACTCTACTGGATACCCTCCTTGGCTAAGCTATTATTACCCTCCTTGGCTAAGCCTCTTTCAACCAGCGTACTTAGTGCTAACTTTGATTACTGTGTATTCTGAGGAAACACATATACAAAATATTATTGTTACTGAAACAAAGCATCAAATTAACATTTAACTGAAAAAATACAAAACTTATTTTAGAATGCTTACTAAAAAAGAATTGCAACCAATCATAAGTAAATTGTTTGTAAATAACCAAGCACGTACATATATAAGACACACAGGTGTATTTGTGTAGATATTATTTTTCATATCTTCCTGGAAAAAAAAGTAAACATCTTGCTAAATAACTCTTACATGAAAGAGAAAATTAAACTGAAAATATGTCATGCTTAGAATTGAGTAGCCGTGAGAAAGGACTATGTACCAAATCTGTGGAATGTGGACAAGATAGAAATGAAAGAAAATTTCAAAAGCTTAAATGTCTTTACTAGAAAAACAAGTATATTGATAAAAAAGAATTACATGTCTAATTCCAGAAGCTAGTAGGAAAATTAACTGTATAAAAACCAGTTAATAATAATAGAAAAAGAAAATAACAAATATTAATGAAATAGAACAAAACATTAATGAAATAGAATTAATATACTAAGCATTAATAACAACTTGTAACTATGCCCTATGAATTAATAAGGATATAGCAAAAGAAATAATTATGTAAATTGATTAATAACATGAAAAGGCAAGAAATGGAGAAGCATGGTTAAACTCATTTGAAATAAAGGAATTGAAAATGAATATAAGAAGATAATTTTTTTTCCATCAAATAGACAAAATTTATTACTGATAACATCCAGTGATAGAAATTCTGTGAAAAAAAAATGAGATCTCTGATAAACTGTTGATGAAGTCTGAATTGCTATAGTCTTTTTGGAAGAAAATTTGTCATTGAGCATACACTTCGACCTGACAATACAATTTGTAGGAATTTCCTTTACAGAAAGATTTGTTTGCGTGTTCACAAAGATATCTGTAAAAGAACACTTATTAAATCAATCTTTATTGTAACGAATAGGAAACAACCTATAAGTTAGCCATTTTCATCTTACAAAGGGTATGCTGCTTTTAAGTAGAATCATGCAGATCTGTAGGTAGCAAATAAAACTCCTAATTTCCTCCAAATTCCTAAGCATGCTACCTGTGTGAAGTGAAGAAAGTTAGGTCATGGGAAAAATAATAATATGATTCCATTTTGGGAATTAAAATTTTAAAAGTCAAGTAAATATCCACACCTATTTTCATAAGTGCACAGAAAGCAACTGGGAAGAACATAAAGTTTCCACTTGGAGTGGCATAGGAATTAGGGTGGGAGATAATAGAGAACTTTTATTTTTCATTCCAAGTATTTGTTTATTATCTGTAATTCCTCCAAAAATATATTGAATATATTGATCAAGAACTTTCCGATTGTAAAATATATGTGCAGGGTGGACATAAAGTTCTAAATTGCACGCAAACTTTATGTCATGTGTGTATGTGTGTATAAAGACTGGCACAAGAGCAGTCAATGGACGATAACCCCAAAGTTAAAAACAAAAGCAAGATCATAGTAGCATTATATCTGGAATCAACCTTCCTGAGTTCAAATCAATCTGCCACAGTGTGGCCTTGGGAAGCTTGTTATCCTCTTTTGTTTCTGCTTCCTCATCTGTGAAATAGCTCTGGTAGTTACTGTATCTATCTCATGCTTAGGAGTTCTATGAGAATTATCTGAGTTAATATGTCAGCACATATTAGGCACCCAATGCATACAAAAAATTAGTGTTTGCTATACTTATTAAAGTCAAGGGAAGAGGATTTCTCAAGAAATATTTGATATTCTCAAATTGGGAATAGATGAGAAATGAAATAACTGAGATGTTATTTTCAGGTTTGAGAAGATTAAAATCAAAAGAGTAGTTGGCTGCCAAGTCCTGAGGTTAATAAGAAGTGAAAAGTATGGTCACAGAAAATGTTAATGCCTTAAGTAGATATAGAAGAAAAGAAGGGAATGAGGAGAATGTAGATTAATTATGGGAACATGCTTAAAAGAAATGTTTAGAATAAAAATATCAGTATGTGTGTAGCAATGGAAAAAATAATCAGTGGACAAAAGCTTGAAAAGATGTTGGAGGTGAGGGATGAGTGACGGAAAAAATGGTCCCAGAGGAGATAGAAAGAGATGGAGTCAGTAGCACAGCAAGAGGTGATAAGGAATTTTTATTTCCAAACAGTATAGAAGCATTGATTTGACATTCTAAGAAAATTATGCTAACACTTAAAAAGTTAAGCTAACTCTGGAGTTTGAAATCTTTTTTATACTGAGAGTACTTACATTGTTGATATGGAGGAAAGGAGCTGGTGCCACGGTGGCTTAGGAGCTGACTGTGGCTATCATACTGAATGACAAATTAGGGCACTAGAAGAACAAGGGAGAAAATGAAGAGGCTCAGAACTATTGATGAAAGTTTAAAGGAATTGTGAGGACATGAAAGGAAGTTAAATCTAGCTATAGAAGCTTAAGAAAAAGTGTGCTAAATCAATCAGTTACAAAAATCTCTGAAGTTTTAGTGAGAATCTCAAACTCTTCTGTAGCAAAGGAAATAATAAAATTGGTTAAATGAACTATCTGCATAAATCTCTAAGAAATGTAGACAAATTTTCTTTTTTTTTAGTCCTATCAATCATTTCTTTCAGCATTTTAGTGGCATTTTAAATGCCATGTACTTAACTTATATTAATATATGTCAAATCATAACTCACTGCATTTGCTACTCTGTTTTTAAATCAAGTTAATACATATATTTGTTGGGTCTAGTGCTCATTTATAATTAGAAAATAGACTTGGAGAAGAAGACCCACAGCAACTTTAGTTAACAGCCATGTTCTAAATCCTTTGGTCAAAGACGATCTATAAGATGGTGGGGGCAGGATGAAGGTGAGCCTGTGGAACAACTGGAATGAAAAAGACACAGGATATTTACTCTTCACATGTTCGGACATGTCTGTCCTATGTCTGCAATTATTCTAATGGGACCAATTTCTTCTTCAGCAGGTGTTTTGGAAGAAGACAGATGAAGACTGGAAAGACACATGGAGAAAATGAAAGGTGAAAATATGCAATGCCCTTGTGATAGGGAAATATACTTTTGTGCATATGTGTAAGGATCCTTGAAACTAATAGACTATCTCTCTTTAAGCAAACTAGATATACTAAAATAATATTTAATTTGCAAAATACAAATCATAAACTCTCATTCAATAGTTTTTTCAATTAATAAGCAACCACAGTATACTAATCATAAAGCTCAATTTACACACAATGCCTTACCAAGTATCAAATTCTGCCCCAATTTCAAAAGCAGAAGCATAGTTCTGCCAAATGTGGGTCAGTAATAACATATTTACGGTTCTAAAGGTCTAATGTAGACAAGAATGATGACAGTTTCATAAGTCAACCTTTTATGTAGGTAGAGTGGTTTTCTTAAGTTATTTATAACGTAAAATAGGAAGAATTAATGAAATTTCTGCTCAACAAGTGGATTGGTTGATTAGAAGTATTTTCTTGTTTTGTCTTCTATAAAATTCAGAAAATGTTTTATAATATACATTTGAATATCTATGTTCTCTTTCTGATCTTAGATCTCTGCAACACTTAAAAGTGGAAATTTTGCAAGGCTTTATCTCTTTTTGATATCTAATTAAACCTGATTTAGTGGAGAATTTATCAGCATGCCTTTTCCCTCATATTTCATTTATGGATATGGACAGCCACCCACTTTTACCATGCACTGTATGTTGAAAGATCAAATACATCAGCATAATTTAAATAAATCTGAGCCCTATAAATTCCCACTGTGTACAAGACCACAAATGGAAACAAGAACAAGGGCATGTTCAATGACATTAAAATGCAACTAATTTAAAACACAAAAGAAATACATTTCTATGGAGTGCCTAATAAATCTACAGCACTCATTTACATAGGATTTTAGTGAGCCAAATTCCCCAGCAACTTTCAGGAAAGAATTACACATTTATAGCATAAGAACAGAATATTTGTGGCTATAAGGTTACATGCACTATCAATTTGCATACTTTGTTTTTGTGTCAAAAGAGACTCTAATCAACTTTTTAGATAAGTAAAAATTCCTTGGAAATTGGGAAAGGTGCAAAAGTAAAAATATTATATTATATTATATCTTCATTTGCTTAGTTCTCTTATTATTATCATTATTATTATTATTACTGACTGCTGTTTCAAATAACACTGAGATTATACAGCTGTGGCCAAAATAATTTCTTGGCCTATGTTTGAATAACTTATATCAGTAGATCATCATCATAATCAAATTAATTTCCTCAAAAAACTAAATCATATGGAAAAATAGTAATTTTTATGGTAAAAGAAATATACCGTACATACTCAAGTATAAGCCAACCCGAGTATAAGCCAACCCCCTTAATTTTACCCTAAAAACTGGGAAAACTTAGTGACTCGAGTATAAGCCGAGGTGGAAAATGCAGCAGCCACTGGTAAATTTCAAAAATAAAAATATTTACCCAAAACAATTACAATAATTGAGGAATCCATAGATTAAATGCTTACCAATATTTATTGCTAAAGAAAAACTGTAAACTACTAACAACTTTAAAACTTTAAATAAAGTGCAGAAAACTGTAGCTTAACAGGTAATCAAGCTGTGGGTTATATAGTTGTGGGTTAAATAGTTCAGTGGAATACAGTTCAGCTCAGCCGCCTACCTCTTCAGCTCAGCCGCGACTTGTGGACTGAGCTGACGCACCGCCCCCTCAAGCAGATGCAGAAGACGACTGGAGACTACGTGCATTTGATTAGGTGCGTGTGCACCGAATCAAATAACCTGTATGACCCAAGTATAAGCCGAGTTCGGGTTTTTTTGGCACAAATTTTGTGCCAAAAAAACTCGGCTTATACTCGAGTATATACAGTGTGTTATTAAAAAGTATTTACTAGACCCCAAAAACCTGTTGTGACATGACTCATTTAAAAATGAATTAATGCATACTATGGATCATGTTCTTTTATTTTTAAAAAGGAATCTAAAATTATTTTTGTCAGAGCAATTATTTGAAATAACATTATTATTAGGTTTGATATTTCTTTTAAAAACCTAATGAGTTTATTACTGTTTTTAGAACAGCACTAATGATAACAGTCCTCAGAAGGAATCAAATCAATAAATAATGTTTACAACCTGTCATTAGGAGGCTATAATGTATAAGTAAAATCTGTGAATTTTTTTGTAACAAATACCTTTATGGTCATAAGGTGAAAGAAAAATATTCTAACTAGACTTTTGACTTTATTGAACTAAAATTTATATTATTACTAGGGACATGTAAAAATGCTTATTTATAGCTACACATTTTTATTATTTGATTTGAATATTACATTTTATTGAAGTACATTTATTTTGTTATATCTGTTAAAAGTGAGATTTGAGAAAGATACTCTTATTTTTAGCATAATTACTAGAAAGACCCTTGTTTAAAACCAAGATGCTTGTTGCCCACTATGGGACTCCATCAGACCAACACCAGGCAAAGATGAACATTGTCCACATGTCACATCATTATTAAAAATTCTGGCAAACCACATAGTGCCGGGCAAAGAAATGTTTTTACTTTATGGAATTCTAATTTTATTATTATTGAATCATTTGATTAACTTCACTCACTCATTTAACAGCTTGCATTTTCTGAGTTTACTTTCTTCTTGTGCCTGCTGGGTACTTGAAGAAGTCCATGTTCAGTGGCAGAAACAAAAATAATACTAGAGATTGAAACCCTGCATTAGAAATGGGACAAGGATAAACACTGGAACCAACTCGGGAAGCAGCCAGAAGGACAGTAAAGGAAGGTTTTCCAGAAGCTGTGAGCCTGCCCCTGGGGGTGATTAGACACGGCCGGTGTGGAGGCTGGTGCCAGGCGTTCCATATGAAGCAACTGTTTTCAAGAGGTGCACAGGGCTGTCGTCCTTGCAATAAGGAAAACTCCATGTTGGCCCTCGGTTTCTCCTTGGACTTCCCAGACTGCCTCACGAGAAAATGGGTCCCAAGAATAGAGGAGCCTGAAGTATCAGCATTAAAACAGTTAAACAAATCAATAGAACAGAATAAGAGTATGGAGTTAGACCCACACATATGGTTGATTCATTTGGGGCAAATTAACAAATTCAATGAAGAAAGAAAAATCTTTTTAATCAATGGTGTTGGCATAACTAGATATCCAAATGGAAAAAAAGAACACTGACCCCTATCTCAAGCTGGACAGCAGAATTAATCTGAGATAAATCACAGGCCTAAAAATAAAAGCTAAAACTGTAAAGCGTCTAGAAGAAAACAAAAGAGACCGCGTTCATGACCTTAGGACGTGCAGCGATTTCATAGTAATCGTCACAGGAAAAGATTGACCTACTGGATTTTTGAAACACTCTGTTCATTATTAGAATTCACAGTTATTAAATTAATAGGCAAGCCACCCACTGGGAGAAAAAATTTACAATACATAAGTTGGCAAAGGGACTTATATTTAGAATATATGTATACATATCCATAACTGTTATAATTTAGTAATACAAAAACAAAATGCCTGACAATAAAAATTACAAACGGACAACATACTTTAACAAAAGGAAAATAAACAAATGGCCAGTAATAGCACAGAGAAGAAGTGCTCCATATTACTGTCATCAAAGAAATGCAAAATAAAACCAAATGAATACCACTATAAAAACACTAGAATGGCTAATAGCACCAAACGTTGGCAAGGATGTGGAAAAAATGGAGCCCTCATCAATTGCCCATGGGAATGTAAAATGATACAGTCAGTTTGGAAAATAGTTTGGCAGTTTCTTATAAAGTTAAACATGCATCTACTCTGGACCCTTCAACCCCTAGGTATGAAAAGCAGAAAGGAGAACGTATGTTCATAAGAGGTTTGTACAAGAATCTTTGTAGCAACATTATTCATGATAGTCTAAAGCTGAAAATAATCCAAATGTCCATCAAATAGAGAACGTATAAACAAATCGTGGTGTGGTCATACAATAAAATACTTTTCAACAATGAAGAGGAATTAACTACTAACACATGCAATGCGGAGAAGCCTAGAAAACTCTGAAGTAAAAGAAACCAGGGTTCCGTTTGTATAGAGCTCTTAGTCTATTTATAATAGATTTACATGGTAAAGGAAAAAAAATGAAGTTGTGGCACAAACTAAATGACTTTTTTTGTATAGAGATGACAAAAGTGGATGCTAGAAAGGGCAGGAAGGAATTTTCTGGGCATGTGCACACGCGGACCGGATGTATATTACACAAATGGATCCTTTGCAAAAAGTCCTCAGACTGTACCCTTAAGGTATGTATTTTTCACTGTATATAAGTTGTACTTCAATTTTTTTAGATCAGTAAATGTTGACAAATGAACATATCCTAAACCTCTTTTCTTCATAAAATCTAGACTTTTGGCTTTTCCTTTCTTTGTGTTTCTCATACACACACATCTCACGTTGTATAAGCTACTGCATGACTTAAATTCTATAGATTGCATGCTGTTCACACACTTTTGACTTCTTTTTACTAACTTTAGTCTTTTAAAAGGTCCTGATCAGTCCACTTATAAAACACGTTTCTAGTTAATTCCATCACCTCTGGCCTCTCTCTGTTTGGCCATTATCATCTCTCACTCGACATTGATTTTCTTTCTCACCCAGTGTCCCTGCTTCTGTTAAGTTCTTCTCATCTGTCTTCCCTCATGCTGAGGCCTTACCTTTCTGAAGTTCTAACTTGATTGTACAACTTGCTTGATGAAGAACGCTTGGTGGTTCCACTATTCACATGGCCCCCTGTGCCTCATGGCATATAATGACATTGACAATGACAGAATCTCACCGTACACTGGACATCATATTTTATATTTATAATCCCATGGAATCTTTGTAACAACCCCATAAAGTGAGCACACTTACTCCCCTCTAGCTGTGGACAGAACAGTTAACAGATTCATTAAGCGCCTTGTCTAAGGACACAAAATAACTAGCATGTAAGAAAGTCAGGATTTGCACCTCTGTTGCAGACTCCAGAGCCCAGGTGCACATGCCCTACACACTCCCTGTCTCCGGGGTCTGTGCCAGCCTTTGTTATCCATATTCATTTCCTCCCTGATGGCTGGGCACCTGTGCTGTCCGTCACAGCCAGCTTTCCTGTGTTTCGAATCCTCTATCTTCTGACGTCCTCTGAAGCTCCTCCTCCTTCCAGCCTTGCAGACCCTTCACTCAAGTTCCCACTGAGGTGCCACTTCCTGGGGAAAGCTTTTCCCAGACTCCTCTAGGTGACGCGTCACCCACAGGTCTGCTTGGCCACAGTGTGTTGGCCATAGGTCCATTCTCATCTTCCTTATTTTTTATTTTGAAGACACATTTATATATTTCTCGTCCTTCATTGGAGATCCTTTGGAACAAAGACTGTCTTTCTCATCTTTTTTGTTTCTAGACCTTAACACACAGAGAAGAAGGTTCATAACAATTGCTTGTGTTGTAACTGCATGTTGTGCTGCCAGACAATCTAGCATGAAAATTTCCTTTGCTTAATTTTGATCTCCTATTATAAATAATATGTCAATAATAAAACAATTTAAATCTCAACTAACAAACTCAAAAATTAAAAAGGAACAAAAGAGAAGGGTGTCTTGTTTCTTCCACTGAGTAACATTAGGAGTTACTTTTTGACAGCACTGGAGAGGGTTGAATTTTTTAGAGCTTAAAATGATTGGCTGAAATATTAAGCTGCTTTGCCAGCTGTTCAAAACATGAATTGCTCCCAGCATATAAATAACTACTGTTATGTCTCTATAAAATTCTAGACCTTGAATGGCATATTTGATTAGAGTGAAATGAAAAAGATAGACTTGCTATAAACAAGAAGCTGAGATTAAAAAGGTATATTTGGTAACTACTTTTGGTGAGTTAAAATAGTCTTTCCATGAGTGAACTTAGACAATTAAATAAAATGCTTAGAATCTTAAAAAGCTAAAACACAGACCTTAGTAGAGTTTAATCATACAATAATCACTCCTCTTTCTCCCCTTCAGATATGGTTTGTTGCAAAGGAGAGTCAGTGACATGTCAGTTTAACAATTTCTAGCCCCCATAATACCACATGTCAGTGTCATATCTTAGAGTCTGCTTGTGTGGCATTTATTAAAAGGAATTTTCTTGCGCTTCTTATAATATTGATTACTGACCAGATGCATCAAATATGAACAGCAGCAGCCTGTAGGTGGCCATGTGCAGACATAGAATCTTCCATTTCCATCATAAATAGCAACACCTGGTGCCTTTTTCAGTGTCACCCGTTGTCATACTTGATGTCAACTACGTTTACACACAGCGAATGTTAGTTCTGTTCATTGTGTTGCGTGGTAGGGCGGGAAATCCAGCTTCCTTTATTGAAATGATGACAATTTACTGATTTCAAAAGACCTCATGAAGGAAAATTGGCCAATTATAATGGGCATGGGAGGAGAAAACAAAAATCTTTAAATCCTTGAGATCCAGGTTTTGTTTCGAGCTAGCAAGCATATGCCGAGCGTTGACTTCCGTGCCTCCCTCTGTTAGATCTTGAAGACACACACAAACAGCAAGGATGGAAACAGAGGAGACTTCTTTCAAATCAGCTCTTCCTGACAGAGTAAAAGGGCAATGGGTCAGAAACTAAGGAAGAGAATTGGCTGAGATTCTAAAAACTTTGGGGGATTTCTTACCAGCTACAATGCAAATAGAATAAAATTAAAGATCAACGCTGCAGCAGCGTTCATTCACTGCACGGACGTTAAACAGCATCGCTAATGGAAAGAAGAGAAAGAAGGTGACAAGCCACCACGTTCTGAGATGTGGAAGGTCAAACAATGGGCTCAAAATGTTCCTGGGTTGCACATCAGTTGATTATGTTTCATCCTTGTGATCAGCTGTGGCAAGGCAGTATCAGGGTCCACTGGGAGACCACAGCAGGCGGGAAACCCTGTGTTTTGGGGATGTGACAGCAGAGACTGGGAGGAACCAGGAAGAGCTGTAGGTGTAGAGTCCAGCCCACATGGAAGACTGTCATGGAAATGACGTCAACACTAGGGTCCATCCCAGGCCCTTCGGTCTGCTGATGGGCACAGCTACTGCAGTGGGGTGTATTTATGCCAATGAGGCATCCTTTAGCAAGATTAATAATCTACACATTGAGATCAACAACAAGGGACACCAAAGAAAAATTCCTTAAGAAAATGAGCTCAGACACACATGCAGACGCATTTATTTTTAACGTGTTTGCTGCCGCCTCTAGTCAATTTCTTTACCCATCACTGGTGCTGTCAGAGTAAAGGTATAATAGAAGTGTCAATTGCCTCAGTCCAAGCATCTCTGGCTGGTGATGCCTGGTGCCTGTTTTGACTCAGTGTCCTGAGTTTTGGAACCTCATCCTGCCTGCCTGCTAGGACAGAGCCTCCCCACCACGCTCTGATCTCTACCCCATGCACGTTTCCTTGTTTCTAAATGTTTGCCTGACTGCACCGCTTACCTAAATCCTTTCTGAGTGTTGGCTTCTGGCCTAATTTTCCTTTCCCCGTGGTTCTTTTATCTTACCATTTGGGGGATCCTTCCCTGCCAAGCACCGTGCAATCTTCCCAGTGACTTTGAGAGTGCTGTGGACCAAATCATATCCCCGTAAATTTGTATGTTGAAGCCCTAACCTCCAATGGTATCGTATTTGGAGACTATATTAGGGAATTAATTATATTTTGATGAGATCAAGCAGGCAGGACCCTCATGAGGGGTTCAAAGGTTTACAACCCATGGCCTGCAGGCCAAATGCAGGCAAGGACTTTTTGGCTTATCTGTGGTGGCAGATATCACAAAACTTATGCATGGATCATTTTTTCTTCTTTTTATTTTTTTGCTTATTAGCTTTCATTAGAGTTTGTATGTTTAATGTGTGACCCAGGACAACTCTTCTTCCAATGTGGTGCAGAGAAGCCAAAAGGTTTCTGACCATGCCTAGAGGAGGAACCGGGGCACTTGCTCCATGTCTGTGTCCACCACGGAAGGACACAGTGAGAAGGCGACTGTCTGCAACAGAGAGGAAGGTCCCTTCCAGGAGCCAAGTCAGCAGACAGCATTGGATCTTGGATGTCCAGCCTCCAGAACTGTGAGAAATACGTTT
The DNA here is from genome assembly GCA_963574355.1 of Loris lydekkerianus. Classification (NCBI taxonomy): domain Eukaryota; kingdom Metazoa; phylum Chordata; class Mammalia; order Primates; family Lorisidae; genus Loris; species Loris lydekkerianus. Next base: position 32,357 of record CAUYPK010091588.1, on the reverse strand, counting down.
CTGTTATTGAAGCCACACAGTTTATCACATTTTGTTATGCCAGACTAAACAGACCAGTAATACAGAGAACTTACAGCTAAGAAAAAAAGACTCAGAGAACATGAGCGCTCTGTTTCAGAATTTAGCTATTTAATACCCCATTTTAGTAACAAAACAAACTTTTCTTTTTTAAAAAACTGAACAGTATTGTATTAAACATTAGATAATTTGTCCCACCCCTCCACACTAAACATTACATTGCTGAAGTGGAGGTAAGGCTTAAATTATCCATCTTCCTTGTAGGTTAGATGTTAAGCACTACAACTGTAGACAATGGTTCTGCATCTTATATTTACACATTTTTTTTGCATCTCACCTGCATCTCTGTCCAGGATTTACCTTTGTTTCCATGACCCACCCACATGAACATAAATATCAGAGCCACATCTCTACTGTGAGACTGTAGGACTTAACTCTGTTGGCTTTCTGTAAAACAGCATGGAGCTAAACACCACACAGGCGTGGTTTCTGTTGGCAATACTTAATTGTAATAATTTTTTGTCATATTTTAGTGAAATAGGAATAATGATCCAAGTCCCATTTTTGCCTCAGCTACCTTGAATGTTTTCTGAAATTGAGAGACCTCCCGATGAGAGAATAGATAACCTGCTGGATGATCCTCGGTAGACCCGGGGGCCAGTTCCACAAAGGCCTCCGACTCTGTGGGCCCAGCCACTCGGCAACCATGGTCTTTAATACAGTCCTGCGCCTTCTCTGGCCTCTAGGTGACTGAGTCTTCACTTGTCATGTGTACTAAATGTGACAGGGTATCTCTAGCATGGGGCTTCTTGGGAAAATAGCTTGCTTAAATTTCTTCTTAAGCAAAACTACAGCTATTTTATTTTCCCAGTTAAAAAAAATGAATTGCATGTATAATATATCGCATCGTTGTGGTTCTTTTAATGATATTTCATCAGCTGTATATGAAACTCATTCATCTCTGGGCTGGAAGCAGCTCTGCTTGAGTCAGCAGTTTGAAGACAGAACTATGGATTTACAGGCAACAAAATAATCCATTTCCATTCAGAATGTTTGTGGCCTAAACCAAAGCCCAATTTCTTCATATTAAACAGTCCTTTTGAAAGACAATGATAATTCTGTCAGATAATTTTGTTATGTATTTGTAAACAGAAGTGAAGTTGGTAATGTTAGCACTTAATTTAATGGATCTTAGATTACATGTATAGTGAGTTATGGCTAAAAATAGAACTTAATATCTTACAGTAAAACAGATAGTTATTACCAGAATTGTGATCCATCCTGGAGACCTGTGCTTATCTTTTTTGCCATTTGTCAAAATGAGATCCTTTTTCTATTTCTTCTGTATGGGTTATTTTCTCCACATTCATTTCTCTACAGAAGATGGTATTGCCAAACTCTAAACATCTTGGTGCTTTCCCATCCTGTGGAAAATTAGATCTTGTCCACAAAGTCAATTCTGGACAGATTACAGGTCTCTGGCTGCTGCAATCTGGGCCTGGTGCACTCTCCACTCCCCAGTTTTAATAAAGAGCACAGAGAGGCCGCCAGGGAGAACGCACCAGCTCTACCCTTGAGCTGTGGGGACTCTATTGAAACAGAGTTTTTAAAGCTGATGCCACTTGGGAAATTAAAGCAAAAAGAGTGTGTTCTGAGGCCACATCACTACATTAACCTCAGGCTGAGGAATCTGGAACTTTTCATCAGGCAGTGTGGAACAGGATAGCTTTGGAACAGAAGAAGAATGACGCTTTGGGGAGATTTGTCTGTGGTTGACACACTGGATAGACTCAGTGGAGGAAAGCAGCCTCCAGGAAACAGAAGTGGTTGCCTTGGAGTACAAAGAAGGGATGGATTGATGCTAATGGCTGAGGGGCACTGATGTCAAGGGAAGGGTCATTGGATGATAGAATTGACTGATCTGGTGGAGGTGGGAGAGGGAGTTTTCAAGACAAAAAAAAAAAAAAAAAAGATCAACCATGAGCTCTACATACTGGGAATGAGTGACGGAAAGGATCACATTGCAAAAATGAAGATCCAGAAAACTCCGATATAAGCCACGAGGGCTGCTGATGAGTTACGTCTTGAGGTAAAGCTGTCGTGTCTCTGGGGACGTACGTGCAAGAACCAGATCTCCTTTCCAGGAGAGAAATCTGAGCTGGAGATAGAAACCCAGAGGTTGCTGGGCTTGTGCACTAGTAGGAGCTGGAGAAAGGGGTAAAGGTGTCATTTCCTTGGAGAGAGGGGAGTGGAGTGGTAGGCGACTGAGCTGCAGGGACGGAGGAGGGCAAGAGAGGTGGAATGAAAGCCCAGGAGAATGTCAGAAGCCCTGGTGGAGGGTGACGGCAGAAAGCAGTCTGGTTAATGGATTGATTCAGATATTGCAGAGAAGCTGAGGAGGACCAGCTGGGCTAGCCATGGGACTGGACAATTAGATAATTGTTTGCTGAGAGAGCATTTTCTGTTCTGTGATGGAGTAGGAATACTGCGGTGAAAATACTGGGTTGAGTAAGGGCGAATGTGGGCGGGGGAAGGCTGCAGTGGGTACATGGCACAGGGCAGCAAAGCCAAATGCCGCTTCATCCATTCCAGTCTCAGGGGGTCAGTCTTTGGAAATAAACAGTGAAGTGAGAGGCAAGCACAGGGGAAGGATATGGTGAGCAGGAAGGATCTCGCTCTAATTTCAGCCCAAATACGGTTGCCATATGGGAATGTGAACCCAATATAACCAGTAGTTTTGATTTTTCAAAATAAATAGGCAATCTAGTTGTTTTTTTTCTTTTCATCTTATGAAATTTGTACATTTTAAGATGTCAGCTCAGACTTTTAAGAACCCTATCCAAACCAAATAAAGCCTGTCTTCGGGTGGGACACAGCCTTGAGGCGCCAGTTTGCTACTCTAGAACATAAAGTGGGTTCGTGAAGGGGAAGCGAGAAAGCTGCCCTAGAAAGAGGCCTGGCTCACCACAGGGGAGAGATGGCTGCTTGTGAGATAAGGAACAAGGTTGTGGGAAGATTATTATTAGAGAGGAAGAAGGGCTCTACTTGGATGTAGCAATGATGGTACTGCGCGTACATCGTGGATATACAGGGCAGCTAAAAAATGCTGGTAAATTAAACTATGGAACGTTTCCATTCAAAATGATTATTTTTTAATTCCTCTGTTAATAATGGCCCCTCCTTACCTATTAATATTGTCTTCACACCTCTGGTAATGCCAGTAGAACACAGGTCAGGTGCAATAGTGTTAGTATAGCAGCGCTGCAGGAATGATCGGAACACCACCGAGTCAGTCGACAGGCAAGCTGTATCCATCCTTTGTAATGCATTTTCAACTATTCAAATTTCTCTGATCGTGATAAATTAAAGCAAAGTTTGGACTTTTCAAGACACGTGGGTAGACAGGGAAGGAAGGAAATAGACGTATACATAAGGAGATGAGCAGAAAGTCTCTTCAGGGTTCTCTGTAATCTCAAACTTACTGCAAGTCACTTCCTTCATCGGTCTCAAGCTTCTCCTTAAGTACACGTGTTCTGCTCAGACTCAAATAGAATTGAGATCACAAATAGTTTAAGTGGAGACATGCAGACCGGTTGATTCCTGAAAGTATTTTGTGACTAATGAAGTTGAGAATTTGTACTAAACCCTGTGTGTGAATGTGTCTGTGTGTCCCTCCCCCTCAGAGGCGAGAGCTGTTACATCAGGATAAGTGTCTTCAGGGTAAGCATTGCTGCCCCTGGACAGATGAGAAACTGAGGCTCAGGAAGGTCGGGTAGCCCGCTAAACATCACACGCTAACTGAACTTCCAGTTGTTCAGACTGAAAAATATGACGCATGTGAGAGCTTTAACTATAAAGAGAAAAACAACAGAGCAGAGAACACAGGCCAACTCCAATGCCTGTGTCCTGAGGCAGCTTTAACCAAATTAATCTCTGAGTAAGGTGGCCCGTTGACGCTTTGGAATAAAGCTCATATTTTCTTCTTAAAGTAACAATAGTTCTTCCTTCCTTTGCTCTAGCCTGTGGGGACAGCTACCAGTTTTACATTTTTCTAAAAGAAATTGTAGGAGTAACTCTTTGCACTGGCACCAGTGATCTCCAAGGGGAAGCTCAGGACGTGCCTACTTTTGAATTGTGAAGGCTGTGGGACTTTTAATTTCTTATCTCTCTATCTCTTTTCTTAAAGTCATTTTTTAAAATTACCATTTCCTTGTTGAGGTTGGCCATGTGTGAAATCCTGGAGGAAGAAGTTAAGTGTCCGTTCTGTGTTCTCTGCCCGTCGTTTTTCTCTTTATGGTTAAAGCTCTCACATGCGTCATAGTGTTCAGGGTCTGAACAACTGGGAGGGGGATTTTTCAGGCTGCAAATAGTCGATCTATCCTTTCATGAAGCCTTCAGAAAGACGCCTGCAGTCGTGTCAGGCACAGGGCCCCACAGAAAGCGTTAGCATGCTTTATGTTTGCCCCCAGAAGCTCAAAAGTGTCTGTGTGTTTTATCATAGTTGAAAAGAAGCACCCAGGGTTTTGTCTTTTAATGAAATGTATGTGTGTGTTTGAATGCAAACATATGAATATTTAAATATGTGATAGATAAATATATTCACACATACCCCCAGTGCAATCTATGCATCCCGATAGACAGACATTAATGAGATGATACATATTAATGCACTTTCCAGATATGCAACTTCGCCAGCCTCTATACTTTTTAGGTAAAAATATGTTCTTCTGCAACCACATCGCACAGACTTCACATCTGTTTTAAAGTGTGTTAAAATCCAGCGACTCAATGTCAATTGGATCTGGCATCGCCGTATGCTGGCTTGATGATGGCTCTCACCCGGGGCAGGGGAGCTTCCGGATCCCATGCAAACCTCCAGAGCACCATTCAAAGCAGCTGGCATTCTATATATTATCTAATTAGGAAGCATACAGTGGAATTTAGAATACTTAAGAGGCAGTAGGAGCCCACTTCTCAAAATATTTACAGCCTTTTATTCTTCTAAAAACAATAATTTGCATGCCTAAAATGATTGGTGCAGCTTTGCCTTGCAAATTCCCTGTGGCCTCTTTTTCTGGTAAACCTTGCTCTGAAAGTGTCAGTTTAGCCGTGAATAGGCCGGGGGGCAGTGGAGTTGGTGAGACTGCAGGCTTTAAGCGGTTTCCCCAAATTTTGAGTATTCATGGGGAAATGGGAAAAATCACAGAAAGAAGATGTAAGGGAAAGATCTTCTGCTGAGGACATGCAGAATGTCTGAGGAGAGGCCCTGAACTCAGGTGCGCTGACAAGGATGGTCAGCGTGGGGTGCCCATCCCATAGGCCAGCTCCAGGCTGATGCTTGTTTAGAAGAACATTAAGAAAATTCTTTTGGAGTTTCCAGATCCCACCGTGAGGCAGTTAGTTAAGACCTCATGCCAAAACCTCTTGTTGAGACCTCAGGGTTGTTACAGGGACCCTTCTTGGAGCTCAGTGAATCTGGTCACGCACCAGTGTTCTCCCATCCACTGTCACCTTTCCAAATCTCTTCCACCCTTTGAGACTTCCCTCCATCAGCCATTCATTCGACAAACATGAATTGTGCCTACTGTGTGGGCTGGGTGCTATGCTGGACGATGGGAATAAGAGAACAGCGTGATAATATAGTCCTTCAGAGACTCTGCTACTGCAGAGCGGAAAAAGGCATAAAATCAAGTCGAGGTGTCCAGCTGTCTGCGGCATGGTAGCAAAAGGACGTGTAGGAGCAGTGAGCGACCAAGGAGGGAGAACTTGAGGCTACCTTAATAGCAACAGAGAACAGGAAGGGTTTGGCAATGTCTGAGGCAGACCTGCTGGACGTCAGAAAGGCCTCTGGGAGTGAGGTAACATGCTTTGCCGATTTAATAACTCCGACTTTCACAGAGCACCTTGGAGTCTCTCTGAAGTACTTTATCTCTGCTGAGTGGTCTGTGTCCATTAGGGATCAGGGCCTTGGTCTTGGGTAACGACTGTAGATGACCCCGATGATAGCATTTGCCATCTTGGTGGAACAGGCCCTCTCCCAGGAAGCCAGTACGGATGATTAAGGTGGGTTAGTGTCCCATGGCTTATTCTGAAAATAGAACTTGTAGCCAAGTATTTAATTTGGCTTCAATTCCATTCTGACAGATATGATTTGAAAAATGAGTATACTTGACAGTGAATTTAAAGTAAATGAGCTCCTTTTGAAATTTAAGATTAGTATGCCCCTCATTTACAGAACTATCCTAATTAAAAATGTTAGAAAGATGAATAAATAAATGAAAGTATTGGTTAAATATATGTTAATATAAAGAAGTGGTGTTAAACATCAAATGGGCACAGAATATATACTGAACATAAAATATTAAGTACATGCAGAGTACTTATGTAATATTATTACATAAAAAAGCCCTCCCAAATAGGCCTAAATCTTAGTGATGGTTATTTTGAACAGAATATTACAAAAGGGCAATTTTTTTATGTTTTTCTGCATGTTTGCAAAATTGTATGCAATGCAGCTACATTTGTTTAATGAACAGAAAATAAAATTTTTTTTTTCCTATAGGGAGTAAGTACATTTTGGAGGTAGCAGATTAAACAAAGTCCTCCCTCACGAAATGACTGTAATGACACTGTTACTCATCCCTAAAAAACCATCTTCTATGGCTAGACTGGACTTGAACTCATGCATCAAATATAGTCTCTGCTCCTTCATTCAGCAACAATAATACCACCTAGTGTATGCAGATGCCAAGATGCAAAAGACAAATTCATCCGTGTCCTCAAAGGGCCTCCAGTCTAGTTCAGGAAAACATAATGGAGAAAAGAACAGATATAGGCAGCTTGCTGGTGAAATAAGGGATGTCTGAGCAGATTACAATGAGAAAGTGGTTAATTAACTTGAAAACCTTGCCTACTCATCCCAGATTTCCTTGGATCTCCAAGCCTGTATTCCTGTCTTCCTACTGGACTTCTCTTTTTCCATCCTCATCAGAGTTAAATGTTCTGTTGGCTGCCATATGCATTTGCTGTGAGGCACCCTCCTAGAGGACCACACTGTGTCTTATTTATGTTTGTGTGCTCACAATGCCTTGCACGTAGTAGACATTCAGTATATATTCACGGTCAAGTGAAAGGTCCAGTATTATGTGAGGCTAAGCATATGGTAGTGCTATAATAAAAATTGTTCATTTCAGGCTCAAGGAAACTATTTTATAAATCTGACAATAGCATAGTGAAGGAGAATGGTTCCGTCTCCTTTCAGCAAGTACTGATGAATGGCTGCATCATCCAGGTGCCATGTGGCACACAAACACACTTTCTTCATAAAGTTGGTATCCTCTGCCATGCACCACATCTTCTTTTTTCTTAATAAATAATCTTTTCTATGAGCTAAGGTCATATATCTGTTATGTAGGAAAGTAAAGTCGTTCTTAGAAATATGGAAAGAGAGAAACTTTCTTTTAAACTATAGCTGTATGGTTTGCAAAAATATGGTGCACAGATGACAACTGTTTGTGGAGCATTTGCTTGAATTATTACCATCTCCATGGGAGCCTAGGTTTTATGTGGAGTTCAGGAACTGTGTGGGTAACAGCTTCCATTGCTCTTGGTTCACAGAACCCAGTGCCCCTGCTGGGAGTGTTATCATCCAATTTTCACACAGCAAGAGTGACAAGAGCTAATTGTTTGGATCCTGTTTGTGTCCTTCCAACCCCATGCAGTTGACTACTTCATAATAATCGGAATGGCTAGTTGGAATTCTAATAATAGTTTCTAAGCATGGAGCTAGAATGTGCCAGAAAGGTAGGTTCCATATGGTGAGAAGGCAGGTTTCGGTGAAAAATAAATCTTTCTGAAAATTTACTCTATTTAAATGGGTAGCTTATTTTTTGGAAGAAACAGCTACCTCTACTGCATATCACATTAACATGCACTGGGAGGGTGTGTGTATGTGTTGTGAACATATACATGTGCACACATGCACACATGTGCGTGCACACACATACACACTTATGCTTCTTTAACAAAATAGATCAAACCATTTTGAGCCTAAACAATTAGGAGCTTGAGGTCTAAGGACTTCTAAAGAAAGGTAATGGCATATAGAATTGTACTGATGCTGTGGCCTACAGTCCCTTTTGGAGAATGAAGCTGGTGGGTTTTTCCATTAAAATAACGCTTAAAATTTTAGTGTACTAGAGACATGAGGAAACTTTTGGGAATGCCTCATGTCCTCACCATCTTGATTATAGTCATGATTTCACAAGTACACACATACATCAAAACTTAGCTAATTGTATACTTTAAATACGTGCAGTTATTATATATAAAAAACACATTTCAGTGTCCCGGCCTAGGAAGTTCCCATACACACCTCACGTGAAGAGTTTTATGAGTGAACTAACACATATGCCACGGTGCTTAATCTGGCAAATGCCTACATGAGTCACTTCTCTAGTCCTCCAACATTCCTTCCAGGATCTAGAAAAATCATAAATAGTAGGTGAGTTTTTATGCTAAACATGTGTGCGCCCTTTAGTATCAGGGGCAGATCACCAGTGGCCTGGACCTGTCTGGGACCTATAAAATGACAGCAAGATGTCTCATCAAGGATGAGGGTAGGAACATGGGTTGTATTCCAGAATGCAGATTTTAAAACGTGACAACAGCAAGTTACAGTTAGTTACCCTTTTGACCCATCCTGCGGGGCCAGCTTGATATGATAATATATTAAAATGTCAGATTCCTCTACTTTTAGCTGGCTCCTCAATATACCCCCTTCTTCTACTCACTGTTAGCAATACAGACAAAACTGTAGGAGGTGGGTAAAAGAAAAAATGTTTACAAATTCCAAGAGAATGTCACCAAAGGACTGCCGCTGACGTATGGGGTTTGGACACAGAGAACAGAAGAGAAGGAAAGTCAACAGCATTTCCAAAGCCCCTGGGAGTTGGGGCGTGGGGGCTGAGGTGACCTCTGGGCCCACTGAGCGTGGGTGAGAAGTTCTCTGATACAGCTGAAGAAATTAGGTATACATGGTTTGTCTATATCCTTTCCTTTATCTTCACTACTTTTTATTCACCTTCCTGAAAAATATTTCTGATTCATTTCTAATTAGAATCAAGACATGGGAGTACAGACTTATTTTTTACAGGTGAATGTTTGACAAATCAGTGCCCCAATACCCATACATTAAAAAGAACTTGAAGATTAAACAATGTTGATATCTCCTTTTCTGAACATCTGAAAAAGAAAGCCCAATTATTCTTTATAAGTTGGAATATCCTGTTATAATTAACTTTAATCCATACTAAATGGGCTTTAAGAAAGCAGGCTTTTCTCCTCCCGGTTCGATTTCATTTTTCAGTTTTAATGATTTGCAGTGGCTCCTGCTAATTTTTGTTAGCCATGCACAAATGCAAATGGTAATGAGGCTTTTGTGTATGTGTGTGAAATTCAAAATCCATCCCTACTCCATTAACTGTGTAAAGAAAGTTACACCGTAGGAGGCCATAGTAGTCTGAACAAAAAGCCTTCCATTGTCCAAAACCAATTTCCATGTAATCAAGTTGGGCGACAGAGTGTTTGCTCTTGAATGATACTTGTGCAGTTAGAGCTGTCTGACCTGTGGTCTGTGCCAGGAGTTCTATCGCTTAACCAGGTGGAAGTTCGAAGGAAAGCAATGTCTCCGGAGTGTCTCAGCTGAAATCGTGAAGCTTCATAACAGCATCAGTTCCTGGTGACCTCAGCAACTGCTTTTGTCAAACTATAATCTGGCAAAGTGCGTGTATCTTTTAACTGATTTACTTAGAAAACAGGAAGAGATCTCTGTGAACAAAAATGTACCTCATTTCGGTGCTAGGACTTTCCTTTTCCTTTAATATGTTAAGTTGTGTTAAAGTCACACGCTAATGTATTTTTCATTATCATGGAGCTAACCACAGTACCAGGCACACAGTAGGGACTCAGTAAATGTGCATTTTATGAATGAATGAATGAATGAATGAATGAACAAATGTTTCTTAAGCAACAGATGCAGTACCATATCACTTAATCATACCATGCTATCTAGAAAGCTTGTTCTATTTTAATCTAAAAACATTTATTTTTCTATAATTTTCTTGAAATTCAAAAATTAACACATGGTCTCCTTTCATGGATGGGTTATAAAGTTACTTTTGAGCAGATGTCTCTGTAAGATTAGAAATAAAATGTTGCAGTGTAGGCCGTTCACTTGATGACCTTATACCCTTAACAGTATTTTAGTTCAGTAAAGAATCCCAGTGTCCTACAAGCCCCCCCAACGTGGTTCTACAGAGACCTTTGAAGATTCCTAGCAGCAGCCTGATTGCCATAAAGGCAGCATGCAAAAGCTCTCTGGGGACAGCCCCAGAATCAAACACAAGAGCCAAGTGCTACATTTAAGGAGCGGCCCCACACTGACATGCTGCTGGGTTCTGCCTTATAAATCGATGCTGATGCAATTCTACAAGTCTGTAATCAGTTTGTGATCATGCTCTGGTGTGTTCTACAGCAGACAGATTGCAATTTTCACTTTAGTTTCCTAGTGAAACAGGAAATGATTGGGAGACATACCCTGCAGTCGACTTACTAATAGCTTTAAAAAAGATACTTGGTCGCTACAAAAATGAAAAAGTAAATTTTAATGTCTCCTTCATCGGACTCTGTGCTTTCATATCACCTTGTGCTTTCCATACATGCTCCCTCTCCCAGCCTCAGAGCTTGTGCTCCTCCAGTAGAGGGTCTGTTCAGATATTTCACATCATCATATCCCCAGGCCTGGCCCAAAGTCTAGATTCGTTTCACAACAAAGTAATAGAAGTTTTTAAAGTTAAAAAAGAAAAAAATAGTTGAGAGTCTTTAGTAGTAACTCAAAAGTGCATTTTCTAATAGGTATGTTATTGATTTGCACCTGTAGCTACAACCTGAAACTAAGTATGAACTCTTATACACAAATCTTTTATCCAGGAAGATTAAACTGAACGTATGTGTTAAGTGCGCACCAGTTTATACAGTCAATCCAAGAAGCAAAGAAACATGAGGGGAGGTTGTTTGTTGAAACTGATTTAATGCTTACAATTCTTCAAAATCTAATTTCTCTTTTTTACTCGCCAATTTGAGTCTTTAAATTTTAGAATGTGATAGATAATTATTTGAATCTTCATCATTGTCTTGGTTATGATTCCTTTTAACAGTGACCTTGAATTTAAATCTTCATTTGTTTTGATAGGTCAATAAATTTAAAATATATCATTCATGTTTTACAAAATACCATCTGTGGAACATTTTCAATTGCATGTGTACTTCCGTATTTGCTGGGAGAGGAGTATGTTAAGTGGGTGTGTACAGGTCACAATGTGAATATGGTCCTCACGGCCACTGCAAGGTGTCTGAATTCCGCATAGTTGTGCCACCTCATGAGAGTTTAGCCCTCCAAGGAGTTTTCTCTGGGAAAACTTTGGAGAATTTTACTTATGTGTCAACCCTTGGTTATAAGGAGTCAGGTGACACAGAATTTTAAATTTTTTTCTAGGATGTGCAAAGCTTTTTCTAGGATCTCCCATCCTTCCTGTCCCGAGGGTTAAGCAGCGCTGCAGTCAATGTGTTATCAGTGGGGGAATAAATGAAATTCATTCGTGTGGCCTGATTTTGAGGATTCTTTGGAACAAAGTTTGTGTATTTTCATGTGTGTTTGATTTATTTACATTTTCACTATATTTTCTTTGATTTGATGGCAATAATAAAGTTGCTGGATTTTCTTCAAACACATAAACGTTTCTTTGGTAGATTTCTTAAAGATGCTACACATATTTACCTATAATAAATTTTGGGAGACTTTTACTCTTCCTACCTATATCTCCAAGGGTATAAAATTCTGTCCAACCAAAATTTTCCCCATACTTAACAGATTCCTAAAATGAAGAATAGCTTTCACTCTTTCCTACTATCTCATTTTAACACCAGTAGCTTAAAAAACAAAAACAAAACACAAAAATCTCAAAATATAATTGGAACTGTGGAGGGTTTAATGGTCAGTGATAGAATTTGCAGTCTCATGCCTGAATACCTACCTTTTAGAAAAGAATTAGGTACTAGAATAGTTGAACTTGATGCTATAGAGAATATTCCCCTTTTATTTCTACCATGAGCTCTATGATTATTTTTTGGCTTATTTAATTTTAGGGAACTTTGAATTAACTAATAATAGCAACAATAACTTATATATAGATGTAAATGGAGTTCCAAGATACACTTTTAACACATCATCATCTCGTTTGCTACTCACAAAACTCATTTGCACTGAGAGTTATTATTATTTCCATTTGAAATTATGAGAGATTTTAGGCTCAGGGAAGATTCTGAGTTACTTAAGGCCTTTCAGTGAAACAGGCATCCTCAGATGCAGGTGCAGCCCATCCTCAAAGCCAGATAGAATTCCTCAGTGCTCAGAGGCTGGCCATCTTCAACATGTGGGCATTTCAAAGTCCTTGGTACCCCACAGTAGTCTTCCAGCTTTAAAATTCTGTGTCTTCAAGCTGCAGCTGACATATTGCTTTGGAAAGTTGTGATAAACAGATCTCCTTTAAGGACCTCTTTCTAATGCATAAAATTTTGTAAATAAATGTGATAACTATGGTCACCTTCTAAAAGTTTAACTTTTGAGCATCTTTGGGGAACTATGAGAAATTCTATGAAATTTTACTTAAATTTTTTTAAAGATAAGATCAGAGTTTAATACATGAGAATTTACAGGCATGCCATACTAAAAATACCTAATCGAGGAAAAATAACTCAAAAAAAACAGGTAAACTTAGATTTGGTTAATGGCATTTTAAAAGTGTATTTTTCACTTTGTTAAAAGGTCCCTGGGTTCCTTTATGTGCTCAGCTCTCCTGGCGCATTTGAATGTTTGATTGTGCATCATTAACCACTAGAGGAAATGGCTGGGAAATAAAAGAGAAGGAAAAAAATTGCTAATGGTTTGGGAATTGATACAAATACAAAACAATCAAAAAGGATGATAATGCACATTTAAAATGTAAATGTAAAATGTGATGAGAAAATTTTATCTGATTTTATGTATGTTCAGTATATATAAAGACACCATTGACAACCTAAGATTCTTTCTTACCCAAATTGCTAATGTCTTCCATTCATTCATTCAAGGATATTTATCAAATGCCTAGTGCATCCTAGGCACTGTGCAAGGCAAAGATCACCCAAACCAGACACAGTCTCTGACCTTCCAGAACATGCACTGTGGTGCTTACTAATTTTATTGTGAAGTTTTATAGGACTAGAAAACGTGAAATGGTCATGAATCAGAAAGTTCTTCGTTTAAAAACTTACTGAGGTAGCTCCATGAGATGAGATCTTTGTCTTCTTTACACACTTTCTGAAATATACTATTCTAATGAATGATTATTATTTTCTGGATTATTTGTAAAAGATAAAGGGCAAAGCTTTTCTTAATTTGCTTCTTGGCATATTTATATGGATGTTTTGGAGCTCTAGAAATGGCAATTACCATAAATAACCCAACTGGTACATTTTATTAGCATGAGGTCACATAACGTAGATGAGTCAACCTGACGTTTTTTCCTGTGCTATTCAGTCACCGTAATAATTGGTTCTGTTACAGGTGAATAGTGTGATCTTAATTTATTTTGGTAAGCTTGAGTGATTTAATCCCATCAGTGAATTATGAGTTAAAGATATATGTCATATTTTTAAAATCCCATAATTTTTCGGAAGATTTCTCTGCCTTGTAAACTTAATGAAAGGAAGCAATCTATTTGTATGTCACATATATATACTTATTTGTGTGGAAGTAGTGTTTATACAAACTCTGTAGACGCTATCCATAGGAACTGGTTTTAATTCAATTATTTTCCCCATGATTCCAACTTTTAGTTGAGCAAATATTGGACTTTATTAGTCCCACTTGTGTATCCTGCTAGGTAATAATATGTATTGGCACATGTATTTAAGATTCTTGAGGCTTGGAACAAAAATGTTGCCATGGGAACCTGATTTCACAGCCCATAGTCCTTTGCAGAAATACACCTGCCTTATGGTAGAGGTTTCCATGGCAACATTTTTGTTCAGGGAACAGAGAACTTGAGCAGACTATGCCACAAGTCTCTTAAATATGTGTGCTGATAGTTGTGCTAATACTATAGTTAATGTGCTTTTAGAAAGACAGGTGACCTCATGGTGGAGCCTCTGGTGAATAGGGTCGTTTTGAGTTCAGTAGTCACAATGCGTTGGATTAGGAAATTAGAGCAATTTTTAGTCTCTTTCTCTCCCCCCACCCTTCCCTCATTTGACCCTGGAGTGTGGTGAGTAATCCGCAATGGCTAGCATTACCAGAGTGATCATTTGTGTTAATGCACAAACGTAAGGAGAAGATGTGGGACCAATGCTGGGCCCACTCAGCAGGCTCCCTTTAAAAGGGCAGCATCAATTTGGGAGCCTCTAATGCTACAGAATATCCTACTAATGGTTCTTCAACTGCCTCACATATACTTTACTCCAAAAAAAGGTCATGGGCTCCAATGACAAAGCATCACGGGGACAAGGTGAGAATGAGCTTTCATATTTTTGAGCTGGTGTCTAGCCTCTTTGTCTCTTACATTAACTTTCAGCATCAAAAAAGTTGACAACTCTCAAATGAAAGTGGCCCAAGTTCTTCCTTTGCTCATCATTCGTGTCACATTACATTTATAAGGAAGGCCGTAGGAGAAGAGTGTGCTGTTGCCCTGCAACAGATAATCGGGGTCACCGTCGTGGCGTTGTTATGGTTCTATCAGCTGTTACGTGCGTCCTCTTCCATCAGGGCCTCCCGTCGCTGCCGGTAAGCTGGCTCGCTGCCGTTTCTTGGCAGGTTTCAAAACATGAAGCAGTGGATTTTGTAGCAGCCTCAGAGGCTGCTCTTTCTTTAGAGGAGCTGAATAGGGGCTACTATTAATGCCAGTCACCCCACACCCACACGGATATCAAAGGGACTTTTAGAGACCACAGGGCTGCTTTCATAGGAACCCTAATCGAATCATTTTCCTGGAGCAGAAAAAGAAATGTAGGAAAATGGGGTGGGTTAAAGGAATTAGAACAAGTAAATGTATTCAGAACACATTTATGACCATTTAGCTCCGAGTGCAAATAAGAGATAGATTTGTTTGATTGAGTGGAAGCACAACTTGGAAGCCTGAGGTCTTGGAAAGTTAAACAAATATAGGGCGGTACATGAAAACTCATCTCTTTCACATTTATATATAAGGAAAGTGGGGGGAGAGGAGGAAAGAGGAAAGAACAGTAAACATAGGCATGGCGAAATGATAACTCAACAAGTCAATGAAGAAGTATGTTACCACAAGGGATGGGCAAAAAAAAAAAAAATTGTAGGTGAGTTTCAGAGAGAGGTAAAGTACAAGGAACAGCGGAACCTGTACTGGACCAAGAGTCAGACGATCTTGGTCTTCTAACTCACCTATGACCTTGGACTCATCACCTCACATCAAATACCTTCCTGTAAATCAAATAGTGGGCCCTGAGCCAAGATTTTAAAACCTCTTGTTCTGTGCTGTGTATGTAAATATAGTGTTTTTTTGTTTCCTAGATAAATACTTCAACCAGTGCAGCTCAATTTTTATGTGTTGGGTATTCTAATGAGCTTTCATTGGAAGAAAATGTTCCCCGGATTATGCAAAGTTTTGAAATTGTCAGAACTGCTAATATTACACTCTATTCCTCAATCTTTACTAAGCTTATAGAATGATGGATTTTAATTATTGTGTACATGTAGTTATGAGAATGTTGAGCAGATGGTCATTGCTCAATCAAATTTCTTGAGGTGAACTGAATTAAATTTCATCAGTTCTAAAAATAGACCACACAAGTTCTTTCCTTAAAATACAAAAAAAAAAAAAAATCATGGCCATGCCTGTCTGTAAAAAGTAAGGTTTGGCCCCACTGGGAGCTTTCATGCAGTTTTGGCCACTGGACCTTAAATTCAAGGCAGGATAACAGCCTTAAAGACCAGGGAAAGTAAAGAAAAAAAGAAATTCTAAATACAGCCAGAATGCTCAAGGGAATATCAGCCAGCCCGCCACACCAGAAGCAGATACAGGGATGTCCAACTACAGCCGCATCTATATTGTGTGAAGACATTTTTGTTTATCTTTGGGGTTGGTTGTCACAAAAATTATGCACAAAACTTTTTTTTCACTCATCAGCTTTTGTTAGTATTTGTGTATTTAATGTGTGGCCCAAGCCAACTCTTCTTCCAATGTACAGCAAACAAGAGAACTTGTTGGGAACCCCTGATGGAAAAACTTATAATCAGAGTCTAAAACTCATGAGGAATGTGGATATGATGAACACAGCTTTGTTCATCTCATCCTGGAATGTTGTTGCAAGAGAACCAACTTTCCTTGCAATGTTAGAGAGAGAAGTTTAGGCCAAAAGGAAGTGCTGCTTCACATATGAAGTAGTTCACTGCTATGGTTAATTACTCTCAGAGCTGAAGATAAGCTGACGATGTAAAACTCAAACCCTATGCAGGGAATGTAGTTGGTTGATAGGGCCCCTGCCTCTGGATATTTTCTGTGTATAACTTGGCAAGTCTCCCTGAGAAGGGGAAGAGTAACATTGGGGCTCTCAGACTCTGCCCCCTAAGTGGAGTGTTACTTTACAACTAAGACGGACCAGTGGTCTCTTCCTAATTCACAAACAATGGACTCCAAGCATGGCATCGTCTCATTTCTGTGTCTACTCTTACAATTATACCCATCCAGGGAAGAGGCAAATTTTCTCATAATTTTTTTTCACAATGTTTGCTCCTTGTTGCTAATATCCAGTAGATGATAACTTAGCATCAAAGTGTAAGTGAGCACTCATCTACACACTTGAATATATTCATACATCCATATACACAGGTACTATATACATTGATGTAATGTGTGTGTGTGCATATAGGGCAATAGGGCAACTTCTCTTAATGGTCCAGCAGCACCCTGTGGTTCTCCAATGTTCCCCAGGTGGGTAGGAATGGAGATGACAACATTTCACGTCTGGGTAGCCATACCGTGAGGCTGCCTGGTAGGTTCTCAGTCTGAGGAGCTGGGCAGCTGGAACTTTTGAGTGAGGACGGGCTAGGCCAGGAGGGGGAGTTGAAGCACCATAAGGCCGGTGATTTACGGAGTTGCACGATCATGGGGGGCCTTGGATGCTCTGCCATACATGTGCTCATTATTTCATAGGCAGTGGGACACTGCTGAAGGGTTGTCAGCATGAGAGGAGCATGCTGAAGTTTGGGTGGAGAGTAGACAGGTGGCAAGGGCAAGGCCAAAGAGATCTGTTGGGTTAGAAGTTATTGGTTAATATCAGAGAGAAAAAAAACAATGATGGCTTGAATTTAAAACAGTGGGTTGGAGAGAAGGGACAGAAGGGGGTTTAGACCATCTTGTTTGTATTCTTGTCTTTCCCAGTGAGCTTTATAGGCCCACTTCTCTCTCACTGAATAGAGGACGGTCCTGGAACGGACAGGGAGAGGGGCAAACGGAGTCTACTTATTTGCCACCTGTTTTCATTTCCTCCCCTTTTACTGTTTGTGAGATTTCATTTAAATCTTCTACCTAAGAGAAGAAAAAAAAAAGGAAAGGAGAAAAAAATCATTCTAGCTCTTTAAAAAGTAACTAATAGGTTATGAATGAGCAGAGTTTCTTATTTCCTCACTAAGGCAGGATTTTCTGTAATGAATTTCGTCAGGAAGATTTAATTAAACCGAAATAGCTGTCACAGAGAATAGTAACAGGAAACATGATAAACAGGTTCTTGCCAGGCGGGTTGTTCCCACTTCCGTTACCTCTTCTACCCCTCGCAATGCACTTTTCTCAAAGGAATGTACAGTCTGAGTATGACAGGATTATCTAAGTAGGAAATGATATACATCTTACAAACACACAAAGCTTTCCCCTCCGGGACATGCAAGAGGAATAGAAGTTTCTGTAGAAATGTAATAAAAAAAAAAAAAAATTCTCTTTGGATCTGGAGTGAAGGTAAATTTAAAAATACCAGGTCTGACTGAAATACCTGCTCTTTAAATAAACAAATGTAAGTCACAAACAAAGTCCAAGTTGAATGCAAACCGTTATAATCTTAAAAATGAAAAAAAAAAAAAGATGTGTTATGGAATAAATGTATCAAAACTCCAAATCTACTGAAAATGTAGGCCAACCGGTCGAACTTAAACTTCTCTTCCTGTTTTGCACAGCAACCGCACTTACACTTCTGCGCTGATCAATTTTAAAGTTTTATTGATGAATTTGAGCAAATAAGAATGATGAGGAACAGCAAAAAAGAACCTCTTCCACCCCAAACCTGCTCAGGTCATTAGCATTCCCTCTGCTCTTGCTTTCCTCTTTTTCTCCCAACATAACATCTCACGGCTTAAGATGAAAAGACTTATTGGATTCTCTGTTGTCAATTGGACAAGTCCTCTCTGGGGTCCTTTCTGTCAAGATCCTCGGATTCCATTTGAATTTAAAACAGACCTGTAGGCTTGGGAAGCGTGGCAGTGGTGTGTTCAGGGAAACAGAGAAAGAGTTATTTTTAAAATATTTTACAAGGTCTTCATTCCAAAGCCCAGTGAGGAGAAAAGCGGGAGATATTTCAGAGTGTTTGTAAGCAGCTAATTACAGATAGGCGATCCTGGAAGGGACAGCCATCACTTACAACAACCATTACGGTGTGCACACCAAATTTCTCAACTGAAATTTTCCTTTAATTTAGTGACCAAGACATTTAAGGCATCCCATAGCTCAGTGACATTTGGGCTGTCGGAGCAAGACTCTTTTCTTTTGGTAGAACCTTTGGCTACTGTTTTCTTTCTTTCAAAAAATATTATGAGTTCAGTCTCTTTTTGATTAACACCTACAAGAAATATTGCATCACATTTTTCAAGAAGTTAAAAATGTTTTTTTTCTTTTTGTGAAATCTCAGCTGCCAAATCAGTACATAAACATCAAAACATTTTAAGTCAAATTGTGTGAAATGGTAGGAAAAACAAAGAAGAGAGAAACTAATCCAGTCATTTAAAAAAGAGAAGAAAAGCATGATACATTATATAAAAGCTATAATGGCTCACAAATGCTTGTAAGACAAACATGCTTTAGATATAGAAGTAAATGTAACTTTCTTGTAACGATTTTCTACCTTTATTAAGATAGTTTTAGTTTCTTTTTTTTTTTTTTAAGTGTAATGTTTAACAAATTCTCTTTTAAGATATTAGAGACAGGAGTGAGTTCATATTAAATTTTCCTTTATTATTATCTAAACTAGTATTTGTCTCCTTTTATTGACAGAGCTGTTAAAAAAAAAAAAAAAGATGTGAATTTCCTTGTCCTTTTCTGTGTACATAACTCTGATTGATTTTACTGACATGAGTGCATTTAGGAGAATTTCCCCAATATTCACAACATAAAACTGTCCCCATGACCTGTCTAGTCCCCTGACTGCCCACCCATGTATCATCTTGATTCTTTGCAGACAATCATTGATTGAGAATCTTTCCTTTGCCTAAATGTCCCTTCTTTCCTTCTGTCTAGCTAAATCACACCCCATCTAGACCTACATCACTGGGCTCCCTGGTCACCCTAATTACTTTTGTATTTAGTCCACTGCATAATTAATGCTTTGAACTACCTACCTAATGACTTGATCACATCAGTGTGTGCTTTCACTGTTAGTTCCTGTGGCCAGGAATACCGTCTTATACAGGGTGGCCATAAAGTTCATGTGCAATTTTAAGTTGCATGCTATTTTAAGTTATACATGAACTTTGTGGCCACGCTATATATTTTTGTATTGCATATGCACACTTTAACACTTAACTTTAATCAAAAGCTCCCAAATCCTAGTCCACAAAAGAATTGTCCTCAAGATAAACAAAATTTTAAAAAATGATACTAATGTCGGGAGCTAATCACTAAGCTCAACTTATTTGATGATATTTATTCTCAGATAATCTTCACTCAAAATTTTAGGGTTAGAATGTCTGTTGTAGAAATGAAGTAATAGTGATTTTAAAGAGCAGAGTGTTTTGTTTTGTTTTTAATTTTCTTATTAGGATAGCAATTCCATGCTGGTCTTTAGATCCTTTGAAATGAAAATCCCAGTATCTGGGAACCACTGGTTGACAATCCATCCACAACAGGCCTGGACAGTTGTCCTCTCTGGAGACCTCCTATGACTTGCACAACTCATCCACTGCTTAGCTAGGCTGTGTTGCTCTTTATTCTTTTATATATGTCCCCATAGGGGACATTCCCCAATTTAGGGGAAATTCCCCATTTCCTACTTCCCTCTTCATCTTCATGGCACCTAATTTTGGTTGCACTGTTGACATCCAATCTCAGAAATATGCTTGCTGAATAACTGAGTGTTCGGAATTATTTCACATTTGGGGAACTAGAAGAAATGGCTTGTGATGGGTTAATTTTTATTAAGTGAATTTAAGATGACCTGTTTCAGGCAGTAAAAAGAACAACACCATGACCAACTCCCTAAATTATACATTAGACTGTGATTTGTGGAGAGGTATCAAAAATCACATTGATTTTACACATCCTATGTGATAGTCTAAGTGCTTAAGGGAAGAACGAGGAGCAGTTTCATAAGACAGAATCATTTTCTAGTGAATTCTGTGATTTGTTTTGGTTTCAGTAAAGGTTTCCTTCTTTTTCCTCGTTGAGCATTTAAATAGTACCTTTTTCCTGTGTAGGGAAGTACGGTTTTAACATAATTCTTTACATCAAGAAATACTTTTCAATTTCCTGCAAGTTGTGGCAGGCTATCAGTTCCATTCTTACAAATATTCTTAGACTCTGGAACAGATTTTCTGCTGAGCACTGTGAAATTTAATTCAGAAGTAGAGCTTTATTGATGCTTCGTTTTTGTGACCTTTCCAGTCCTGTGTTGGTGACATATTGGTCCTCTGTCTCCAGTGCTTTGAGAATCTAATAGATAGAATGGAGTGGGTCAGATAATGAAAGTCCCTGGTACATTAACTTTCAATTTCATGAATGTCTGAATATTGCAGAGAAGATGAATAGCAAGACTTCCTTTGCTTTTACATTTTAACATTTATAAGCTAGTTAAATTTCCCTTGTATTATCAGCTGCAAGTCCTCATCTACACTATTAACACACACATTTATATTTCTGAACAGTGGTGTAAGAGTTTAAAATAATTTATAAACCACAGAGCAGGCAGCTTACAAATGCATTCCACGAAAAGAGATGAATAAATAGGGGTTTCCTTTCACATGACTTATAGCATATGAAGTATACATCGAAAACGCTTCTTATTTCTCTTTGTTTTACTGACAAGATGAGAGTTGGGGTGTGTAGTTGGTTATATGACTGATCTGTTATTAGGTAGTAACCATCATCCCCGAAAGCAGTGTTATTGTTTGGAAGAAGCATTAATCTTCTCTGAAGACATTATAGCAAGCATAGTTATTGGAAAGAATCTGTTGAAATAGACTAATCTTTGGATGAGGCTTCAAATCACCAGAGTGATAAGAAACATAGACAGCCCCTGAGTGATTAGGTGAGGGCAAAGATGAGAAGGCACACAGCTGTTCAATTGTTGGGGCTTGGACGCTGATATGTGAACGCATTTGTACTCCCTTGGGTTGTTTTATAGGCATTGCATCATCTGCTTTTGGCCTAATCCATTCTCCTCACTGTATTTATAGCATCCATTTTTATAAAACATGGACAGAATTAGACAATACTGTTTGGCCTTTTTGGCTTGAGCATGATACTCCAGCTGTATTTAAAGACCTGGGTTAGTTTGTCATGTAAGGAAAGATGGTTTTGAGATCTGAGATTAGGCTTTAGTCAATGGAAAACGCCACCTAACCTGGACTCCACAAATATGTAGTTAAATGTACTACAACACGTGTTTATGTTTTGATACAGAATTGACAAATGAGCTTACTTTGAGGTTAGAAATAGATCAGGGTGTGGAATCACCGTTGTGTTTGGGCCAGTTTCATGTTTTGGCTTCTTTGAGAAGGTATCAGGCCCTGGCTGTGGTTTTAGACTTTTCCATAGAGGCATCTGCTTTCTCAGAAGAGGGATCAATTCTCCCAGTAGCTACTTGATTTAAACAATTTTTGCCTCAGAACCTTTTTCTCCTGTTCGTCTTACTGTGCCTCAATCCACACATGCGGCCTCCAGTCAGGAGGCTCCTTCCTTTTAGATCCAACGGTGTTGGACTAGCAAGGGTGCTGCAGGCAGAGGCTCAGTGGCATGCCTTGGCACTTTTCCATTGGCCCTAACGGTATCCCTGGAAACCCCTTTTCAGCTGGACTCTGGCAGGTTAGGCCAGTGAAGGGAGCACTGGACGGCAATGGGGGAAGGGAGAGGGAGTATTTCTCCCCCTCCCTGTGCCTCCTAGAAGGTCCTCCAAGATTCTAGATTCCTCAGGTGGGGCCAGGCCTCTGGTCCTACTACCCCACACATGCTCCTCTCTCCTAAAGGTGACAGTGGCCTCTCTGAGGGTTACATCCCTGTTCATGTTAGCCTTCTCAGGCCTCCTATACCTGTGCAAACAGTTTACATCAGATTTATTCTTTTTTAAATACAGAGACTAGTTTCTGTTTCCCTAGTTGAAGCCTAACATACTCACTTACTATAGCTCCTTCACAAACATCACCCCCACGCGCACTACTCTCAGGGTGAAACTAAATCTAGAATTTAATTTCCTTCATCCAGATCAGACTATTTCATTTCCCAATGAGTGTATGCCTAGTTCTTAGCTAGTTAGTATCCAGACTCAGAAAGATCACCATCCAAAATTCTTGCCTCGTGTACATGGCCAAAAATTATCTGTCCACTTACAAACTTTTAGAGTCCTTCATATTTACATTAAGACCAGTTCCGCTTTATATCTATTTCAGATGCTTTTTGGGTGTACAGTGAGATTACATGCCCATAAACCCATTGTAAATTGAAAACATTGTTAAGTCAGCAATGCATTTAAGATACCTAACTTACTAAGCATCATTGCTTAGCCTAGCCTACGTTAAGCATACTCAGAACACTGACATTAATTAGCCTACAGTTGTGCAAAATCATTGAACATGAAGCTTAGTTTATGAAAGTATTGAATGTCTAATGAGATTTCTTGTCTATTGCACTGAAAAGTGAAAACAGAATCATATGAGTACTCACAGCACAGTTTCTACTGTAGGCACTAGCATAGGTTAGGGGCCACTTATATTTAAACGCATCTTCTCAACCTTGCTAAACTATAAGCTCTTTAAATTTAGTCACTATGTCTTTTCTATCTAGAGCCCTCATGGCTGTAGCAAAACATCATGTGCACGTCAAGTGCTCAAAAGTATTTGTCAAATGAGTGAATGACAAATGCTTTCAAACCCAAATTCTAGTTTATATAAAAATGTTTCTTTGTTAATAATGATGCGTTATTAATTGCTGGGAAGGGTCCAAAAGAGAAATGGAGGGAATTTGTTTCCAAAAAAAAAAAATTGAGAGAATTGGACTACATATATAAAAAGCATTTACCACAAACAATGGTATTTTGAGGGCTTTAATATGCTCTTCCTAGAGATAGACTCATATTTCAGTTACCAAGATCACTGATTCAGTAATTATTTTCTCATCCTGTGATGGTTAGCTTGTTTTCTGTGGGTAGCTCCTGTGGGTTGTTGGGGGATCTATCTAGTATTCACTCCCTTCCTATTCCTTTCTGAGTACCTCTATCTCAAAGCTCACATTTTCTGGGATAAACCAGCCCTACCCTTGGCAAAGCAGTGTACATGCTAGTCTAAACCATGAAAGGCCTATTGTCTTTACCATGGTGATAGGTTAAGATAACCCTGATAAAAACCAATTAGCTCATAGCATTTCCTTGGGTGAATCTGGACAGAAAATAGTTTAAGAAGGAGCATATGACTTAACTAATATCAATGAGACAAAAGAAGAGGAATCTAAAAGCTGCTTCTTGAGGAAGCTGCTGGAAAATGTTCTGTCCCTTCCTGGATGATGCGTTTGTGGAAGTGAAGCTTAGACTGCCGCAGCCATCTCTGCTCAGCCGCGGAATGAGGCTGACTCTCTGAAAGCTGGAGCAGGGAGAAGGAGATAACCTGGGCCCTCGGCAACGTCACTGAGGGCCGCCTCAGAATTACTTTTACCTCTAGGCTTCCCTGTTTTATAAGCCAAACCCACTGAATTATGGTTTTCTTTTAATGCATTTTACAGTATCTCAACTGGTGTGTCACTCTGACAACTAAAATACTCTACTCAAATGCTGAATCAAGGAAGTCTCTAAACACAGGAAGCAAAATTAAACTGTCAGAGGAGCTGAAGGGACAGAGGCCCAGGCCCCCACAGCGACTCACCTGCTGTCTTTCCTGTTTTCTTTCTCTGGAGATGCTCCAGTGTAACGGCTCCATCTGGAGGCAGGGTAGACGGGGCATTGTTAAAGGGGCCCGCTTAGGCAGTGCTCGTTCACTCAACAGACTGAAAAAGAATTTAGAATCCTCAAGCACAGAAGAACTCCTCTTTGGAGGAGAAATGTGAGTGTCTAGAAGCCCCACACTCCTAAATTTTGACAAGTACATATACAGAACAGGAAATCCTCAAAACTATGGAACTGTTAGGAAAAATGTATAAACCGGCCATTGAGCAGTTCTAAACAAAATACTATAAAATAAAAATATGGAATCAATGATTAGAGCTTGGGTTAGAACCAGGAGGTAGAACATGTCATAGTTAAAACTAGGCTCATAGGTCTTGGAATCAGGCAACTGTTTGTCTTCAATTCCTGTTCCTACTCTGGGCCAACCTTTCACATCTGTAAAATACTGTAATAATACCTATGTCATGGTATAGTAAGATTTTACGAGTAGTGTTTATATAAATGTCCACAGAGTATTGCTTAAGACGCAGTAGGCGCTAAGAACAGCCTGGTTTTATGATTTATCCTGTCGTCATTCAGCAGTAACTTCCAGCTCTCTGCTTCTTATCCCTGAACTCGATCAGCCAACCTTACTCTGCAGGAGGGAGACCTCCACAGCTGTAGAGTTGTACTATTAGTAATATCTCTGAGTTGTCACTTCTCTGGAATAGATGACAGGAAGATAAGATTTATCTAGAGTTAAGATTGAGGAGTAAACCTTATTCAACTAGAACTTGTAAGTCATCTTCACTTGTTGAGGGGAGGGATGCAGGCAGCAGCCTTCCACGTAACAGTAGGGGCTGTCTCACAGTAGAGACGTATCACAGGCCAAGGGGCCTGCAGAAAGAAGCCTAAATCCCATGCAAGAGGTCAGGGCAACAACTGAGCACTTCAGGGTCGAAGGCAAGGCCATTCTGGGGCCTGGAATAAATTGCACTGTTTGGTAGTTACCTCCATTTGTATGCAGATAGAAAAAAAGTTAAATGAATTTCTAGAATAGTTCAAGTGGTACAACCTCTGAGACATCACCCACGATTCTCCCAGCTTTCGTGACTTCCACCTGTGACTCTTGCTCACCCTGCTCCTACTTCTGTGCTATACTTATCTTCTTTGTTGTATTTGAATGCTCACATGTGTGCCCCTCAACCCTTCAAATTAAACTCCTGGGAAAAGAGACCATATCTTGTTCCTTATTTCAAGAGCCTTGCTTAGTATTTAAACAAATGACTATTGTCAAAGGGTTTCGATTGGACAGAGTCCTGTTTCTGCCCAGATCAGAATTTAAGAGGTATCGGTGGTTGTAAAATAAATTTAAAATAATGTTTCTTTTAAAATTTCCAGGTTTGTAATCTACTTATAGAGAATAGAATATTTGGAAAAATTTGGTGGCTGGTCCATTCTTCACAAATCAAGCTTGAATATTACTTCTATGACTTACAAAAAAGGATAGAAGTGACATAAAGTGTCTGGTTTGTGTCCAAAGGCACTGTGCATACGTCATCACACTTGATCCTCACAATAATCCTGGGAGGGATGTGTTATGAAGCCTGTTTTAAAATGAGGAAATCAGAGCTCAGAAATATTCAATAACTGAGCTAAGAAAACTGGCAGAGCTGAGAGGGAAAGCCAGGCCTTTGATCCCAAACCCATGTTCTTTCAGTGTTTTAGTTCTGAAGTTTAATTTTTCTAAACGTGTGTTCCTTTTCATTATGAGCTTTAACGTTCATCAAAGGAAATGTCTGTATATGTAAATTCCCTGCATTGATAGACCAAGTGATTATTTATAGCCTGTTGACATTTGCTGAGTTTTTGCTCACATTTGCATTAGCCTCACACCCTCTAGAGAAGGCTCAGAAATGTTTTGATGGCATGTCAGAGTCTTTCAAATGTATATTCACCGATTCCTTCTACAAACACTAAGTGAATGTTTTCTGCACATGAGCTTAGGAAAGCACCGTGCTGGAGTGAAACATTTAAAATCATTTAGGTGTGGTTGCACATAACATCTATTACAAGAGCAACGACTCTTAAAGATTTATTCTGGGCAGGGGTTCAAAAATGCATGTACATGTGTCCTATGGGGATTTATCTGTGAGAAACAAGTGTATTCCTGGCAACCTGAACACAGACAATTAAACTTGTGGAAAAGGACCACCTGATCTCAGCAAAACTCAACAGGAAAGGCAAAAAGAGTTGAAGAAACATTTATAACCAAAAAGCCCTTCACTTGTTGCAGAGAAAAAGTGAAGGCTATGGAGTAGGAAAAAAGAATTCCAGAATTATCTCTGCTGTCTAAGAAATGTTTGATCATGAGCACATAACTTAATTCCTTCAAACTCAGTTTCCTTATTGGTGAAATAGCCCACACAGGTAATGACACTTCTTTCAAATGATATTAGTAATAGCTTGGTAAAATGTTAAGTAGTATACAAATGCCAAAATGATATAATTATTTATATTGAAGACTTCTTTGATGCTCCGAAAATCTTGGAAATGAGTAGAAGCAAAGTCATGGTGACGTGGTAGGATGCATGGGGACTGATTAACAAGGGTTTAGAGCATAGAGCTGGCGAGGACACCTTTGTTAATCAATATGTATCAACAGAGGCAAAATAGTAGTTGAAAACTAAAAAAGAATCTGGATTTTGAACTAGAAAAGTCAGAAAGATTTATTCAAAGTACATAGCACAATTACAAAGGAATGAGAAGATTATTTTGCTAGAATATACATAATTGGTCATAAAAATTAAAGGCCAAGTAAATGAAATGGAGATTTGTGCAAATGCAAGCTTTGTTTCATATGTTGTGCTTCATTATCTATCAGCCTTTTGTTATCAACCAGAGGACCATTTCTTGGCACAAAGCAAAACCTATTTAATCAGAGCGTAGTTGAGGCTAGATTATCCTGATTCAGATGCCCTGCCAGTCAAAGTTACCTGATTCACCTTTAATAAATTCACAACATCCAAGAAGACTTTCTCTCTGAGCCAGCCAGCAAAATAATAAATAAACTCATAGACTTGTTTTGTTTTGATTTGAAGATCAAGTTTAAGGTGGTCTTTAAAACTATTAAAGCCAGCTAGATTTCGAGTTTGCATTTAATAGAATGAGAGCTCAGTTCTCCTCCTCTTTCTCAAATTAGCTTGGGCCCAAAGGATATTTATTAAACAAAGAACAGCAGAACAAACTAATGTTAAGGGAGGAAATTGGTTTCCCTACAGTCCAACCTATTTTTAAATTAGCAAAAGCAAGTGCTAATACAAAACCCCCTAACCAGTAATCACATTTTCCTTTTGCTTTGTTGGAAAATCACAGCAATCCATATTAGCATTTCACACTAGTTAGGAGAGTGTGGTAAAATGGTCCAAGGAGACTGTTCGGGGTGAGAGCGGGGGAGGGGGAGGTGATTTGGACAGTGAGGTTTCCTGGGAAAAGCACCTCAGTAGGCAATTTCATGTGGAAGCTTAAAAGCCATTTTGGACAGCAATTCAAAAATAAAGCACAAAAGACAATGAACATGGCTCCAGACCGAGGCTGGGTTATAGTTTACTTAGGAGCTGACACGAAATCAATATTGTCACCACCTATTGATGATTTATTTCAGTAATTACTCTTGAACCCATAAGTAAAATGCTGTCAAAATAGGACAAACTTGGGCTACTAAATGCTTGTGCTTTCTTTTTTTCGGTTGATTAATTTACATGTAAGAGTGAAAACAGAACAATTCCCTGATAACTGACCAGTCAGCAATCTATTAAATCCCTTAGAAAACAGGGTGGAAAAATTAACAACCGCTTTCAAGCACCTTTGCCTGGGGGCCGTTATTTTGCCATTGGTCCAATCGAGGTTGTGAGTCTCTAAACCTAAATCTAAAGGTATAAGCACCTAAAACCCTTTCTCCCCGAAGCCCAAGAACTCGCTGGCTTATGGAAGAGTCATTAACCTCGCCATTGTGGTCCTGCTGATACTCTCCCTTGCTGCTGGAAAATTTTCTGGATAAGGAAATATATTTCTTTACTAAGCAGCAGAGGAGTGAAATATTCAAGGCATGGAAGACAATTACTACATTGTCTTACAGGTAGAATCTAAAAAAGATAAGCTCATGAAAGTGTAGAGGACAATATGGTTACCAGAAGCTAAAGTGGGGTTGGGCTAGACGGGAAAAGGGGAGCCATTAGCCAATAGGTAGAATGTTACAGTTAGAAGGAATAAGTTGTGGTTTCTAGTGTACACAGCATGGTGACTGTAGTTAATGTGTAATTCAAAACCAGCTACATGAAAGGGTTTTAAATGTTCTCACAACAAAGAAATGATAAATGTTCAAGGTGATGGATACATTAATTAGCCTGGTTTGATCATTTCACAATGTATACGCATATCAAAATGTCAATACATACAATTATTGTTTGTCAATTAAAAACAAAATAAAAATATTTTGAATAGCCTTTTCATCAATGGTCCTGTAACAATTAAACATTCATACCTGCAAAAAAAAAAAGAACCTTGCCATAAACTTCACAACTTAAACAAAATTAATTCAAAATGGTAACAGACTTAAATGTAAATTCCTCTCTCCCCAATTATAAAACATTTAGAAAAAAACAATCTTCAGGACCTACGCCTAGGTGGGGAGTTCTCAGAATTGATACCCAAAGAATATTACATAAAAGTAAAATTGATAAATTAGAACTCACCAAAATTAAACATCTCTCTTTAAAAATTAAAGAGGATAAATTTACAAGGGTGAAAAGACAACCACAGACTCTATGAAAACATTTGTAAATTTTATGTCTGACAAAGATCCTATATGTAGACTAAGTAAAGAACCCTTTTTTATCTTCTTTTCCTTTTCCTTACCCCCTCCCATCTTCTCTGTCTGATCTCCCCTTCCCCCATCCCCCCCTGTGTCATTAATTGTCCTCATATCAAAATGTTCATATGAATATATTTATGTTCCTTCATTCTTTATGAGGGTTTTGTTTCTAGTCCTTATCTTAAACATTGTTATTGTTATTAAATTTTAAGCCTCTTTAATTTTGTGAAGTCAAAAAATGGAAACCTAATAAACACATGTACATGTAAAAATAAAAAATAAATTTTAAAAAAGAACCCTCAAAACGCAACAATTAAAAAAAAGTAATAAAAATGAGCAAAATACATGACAAGAAATTTCACCAAAGAGTGTATACAGATGGCCACCTGAAAAGATGTCCAACATCAATAACAACCAGGGACATGCAAATTAAAATCACATTGAGATCTCATAATACATCTGTCAACAGGACAAAAAAATAGCAGTAACACTAACTGCTGGTGAGGATGAAGAGGCCCTGAACTGCTTGGCCCTGTGGCTATAAAGAGATGGCACAAAGAGCCTGAACCGATGTGACAGTTCTGTGTCTTGATTGTAGTGGCGGTTGCACAAAACCCTATATTTAATGCCATTGCCCGGAATTACACACTCACACATACACATAAGTACGTAACTAGTGAAATCATTAGAAGCTCTGTGGATTGTACTGATGTCAACATCTGGGTTTTCATACACAGATATTAAGACTGCAGGAAGGCCAAGGGTACACAGACCTCTGCCTCTGTACGTATCTGTGCAACCTCCTGTGACTCTAGAATTACTATTTCAAAGTAAAAAATGTTCTTAAGAAGTTAAAAACTAACAAAAATATTATTCTTACAATGAACATTGACAGACTTCTAAAGTGGCCCATGGCATGAAAAAAAAAAAAAATTAAGATTAAGAATATTTGTTATAAACACCTATAATAAATAAACTCCTACTATAAATCATGAATTACTCAGTCTGTGGAAATCAAGAAGTTAAATAGCTTTTTTTGTTCAAAGCATAATCATCCTCTTGGCAGCCATATGCAGTCATTCACTGGGTCCCAACTTTGACCCAGTGAAGACCCAGGCTAGCCTGCCTCCTCCCTCTGTTCTTTCTTATTCCTTCCTATCTTCCACCATTCCTTGCTTCTTTAAATAGGTTTTGTATTAATATAATTTCTGGATATGACTACCTCCAGAGCAGTCTCATTCAAGTGCTCTCCCTTTCAAAGAGCCAGTTAACTCTAAGCAAAAACTGCTTGTGCCCAAACCACTGCATTCACATGAGTGCTTAGAAAAAAACAGATTTATTCTAAGATTTTAAAACCATCGATGAAAGACATTTCCTATAAAAAAAAATAAACAAACCCACCTCAGTATTACGATTTCAATGAAATAGATTATTGATGTCGAAGTTCAGCAATTGGTGGCTAAAACAGACTCATAAATACAAGAAACCAATTGTAAATATCTCCTTCTAACAAGAAAAATATGAAATCCAAAGACTATTACCTGAACACCAAGATTATAGTCTTCTGTCTTTGGACCACTGGAGGAATACGGCACCAACCATTTTCACAGAGTCTCCGTGAGACTACGGGTGAAAACAGCAGGCAGATTTATCTTTTTAGTATCTACTGTTCCCCTTTTCTCCATAAAATTGTTCCATTTTTCCATAACATTATTTTGATGTCTAAAATATTGTTTCCAGAATAGAAAATATGCTTCATGAAATCTCAGCACAAGTGGACCTCAAAGAAAGAAAATCCCTTTAGGAGCATCTTATATTGAAGAGCATTTGTAGTATAAAACCTACAACAACAGATCAGGGACTCAGCAATGCCCATTTGCCTCAGTTTCCTCATCTGGAAAATGAAGGGTTGGACTGCGTGGGCTCGAAAGTTATTTTCATTGCTTAATTTTTTAAGATTCTGAAGTCTTGGTAATTAGAAGCCCCACATTTGAAGCTTTAAGTCTTGGCTCTCTTAGGACTTAGAGTTGGCAAAGATGGCTAATGTGTACTGGGCATGTATTACCCTGTTTTAAACACTTCATATGTCCATTTTTTTAAAACTTCAGAATATTAGGGAGTACACATGTTTTGTTTCCATACTTTGTTTTTATACAGATTAGTCAAAGTTACAAGTGTGACCTTCATCTAGGTGATGTGTACTGTACCCGATAGATGGGAATGTACCCATTCCCTCCTTCCCCTCCTCCCCGCTGGATGTTCATGGAGATTGACTTCCATATGTGCACTTACGTGTTGATCAGTTAGCTCCAGGCGGATACTGAGTACATGTGTTTGTGTCTCCATCCTTGACACGTTTCATTGGAACAATGGTTTGCAATTCCACACAGGTTGTCACAAAAGATACTGGATCACCATTTTTTTTATGGTGATCCAGCAATACTCCATAGTATGCATGTCTTAATTTATTTAATTATGGGATCAACTTATTGAGAAAAGTACTATTATTTTCAATATCCTCATTTTAAAGATGAAGAAACTAAGGCTCAGAAGGTCAATAAACTAAGACTCAAGAAGACCTGATATGTACTGCTCATAAGTGGTGGAGATGGAACTTGAACCATCTAGCTCAGGGAGGACTCAAGCTCTTAACCATTAAACCTTAGTTGCCTGTGAAGTTACAGACTTTCCTCGGAAGGGTTATAATAAAGCACCCCATCCACTTAAGCAGATGTGGGCACCACGTTCTCAACATAAATTCACGCGTGTAGTGAGACACAATGCCAACCTCAGCAAAACAGTTTGGTGCACAATTCAGATCATTTGCACTCGGGCAAGCCCTATTTTCTGTTTTTTAGGCATTCTGTTTTTGTACAGCATGAATAAATTCCCTTTAGCTTGTAGATTTGAATCTTTTTTTTTTTTTTTTTTTTTTTTTTGTATGTAGTCACTAAAATTGCCAATTTGTGTAACCGTGCGGTCAGGAAGGGGCAAACAGTTTCGGAACGGCGGG